>WTSP01018004.1:2595-17391 GCA_025331215.1 Actenoides lindsayi | reverse complement strand
CCCGGCCGCCCCCACACTGGGCAGCGGGGCAGCGGGGCTATCACGGGGCGACTCTTGGCCAGCGCTGTTGCTCTGCGCCAGCCCCAGCGGGGACAGTGCAGCCAGGCCCCCGCCTCGCTCCGCTGACGGCCCTAACAAAAAGCATTTATCCGGCTGCATTCCCAGCTTCTCCTTCTTTCCGTTTCCCTTTTCTGTCGCTCAGGTGTGACAATTTTAATACCCATAAATAATAAGGAGGACGGTTCCCATAACGGTACGTGCAGCCCCGTGTCGGCTTCTCTCCAGCTTGGGTGACACTTCAGAGGGCAGAAGTGTTAGAAGGAGTTAACAAGAGACTCACGGGTCCCCTAAGCATCTTGCCCAGTGTCTTGCCCATAAGCAGTGGCGCTAAAGATGATTTCAAGCCATGATTATAAGAAATCTATTGATCTTTTGGACTCTATAATGACAGATTAACCATTTTAATAAAACACCTATTAATCATACATTAACCCTTCTCAGCTGTTTGTACATTGAATACCAAATTGACAAGGGCGCTCTGATTTCTAGGAGGCTTTTTGGAGGGGGAAGGAGGGGAGGTTTCTTTAGATAACAACAACAACAAGAAGAAAATAATGCAAACTTACAGAGGGGGAGAGTTAAAATCATACGATGAGTGGCAGTTGCAGACGCCTGGGGCCCTCTTTGGTTGTCGCTTCTATCTGGCAATCAATTGACAAGAAATTGAGATTATGAAACATCGCGCCTGTGATCAAAGCAGACGGGCATCCTTCCCCCATCCGAGGCCAACTCTCCACTCCCCCACAGGAACCAACGTCAGCGAACATCAGCGATTTGGCATTTGGCAGGTACCGTACCGGACAACACCGACACAGATCTCAGCATCGGACATGTCCACCAACCCCACGGGTCTTGGTGGCAAACTCTGAGTAGAGATGCAACAGCCCAAAGGGGGATCCTACTGGACCATCTAGATGCCCGTGAGCTTGGTTTGGAGAGACTTGCCTCCGGGAGAGAGTCGTCTGGAGAGGCACAGGTAAAAGAAGGGGAAATGAGGAAAGCAAACACCCCACCAGCTCAGGACAGCTGGGAGTGGGGACAGGCTGCTCACCTCCTGTCCCTGCCTGCCCTTGGAGCCCACAGCACTGGTGTGGGACGGTCTGGCTTGCGGACCTGGACCAGCACAGCTCTGGGGCCTCTTGTGTAAGCGCTGGGGAGGGAGCAGGAGCTGCTTCCTCCTGCCCCGGCCGTTGCAGCCTCAGAAACCACCAAGTCCCCGGTGCGTTAGGAACTGCCTGGAGGCCGGGGTTTCCTGCAGGTGCCCCACACTCATGAATCACACCTTGTCAGGGCTCGGGGTGCCCAACGGCCGGGTGACCACTGAGATGCCCTGGGAGCCCCGGGATGTGCCTGCCTCCCCACCGCACCGTCCTGGCCAGGCAAGGGTTAAGCAGGCATTAATCACACTGTTTGAGAGACATTTCAAAGCCTCTTCCAAATATTATAAAAAATGTCTTTAATCATCTAATAGCGCAAACTCTGCTCATGATGGATGGAGAGAAGTCGCCTCTCTCCTCCTGATCCTAACAGATGAGGCTGAAGAGCTGCTGCTCCGGGGGGAGAAAGTTGAGGAGGGGGCTGGGGGAAGAGAAGGACATTTCTCAACCTCCCACCAGAGCAGTTATAAATATGAGGTCATACAGCAAGAGATGATAACGCATTAAGGGCTCTTGAGATATTAGTCTGTCAGCCTCGTTAGACACAGCCTATTTGGGGCTGACTGCATAATTAGAGGCTGGGGTACCCATAACTCATTGGTGTTTATATGGTAGGAAGGGGCTACACTCACCATCACCCTCAGCACTCTGAAAAGTCATTTTCATCAGGCATCAAACCCCCCTCCCCACTGTAAAAATAATCCTCCTCTCCCCAAGAACAACTGCTCTGGCACCCCATTTCCTGCCCTTCCCACAGCCCTGGGCCCACTGCATGCTCAGTGCACCCACCCTCACCTCTCCCCTCCCCTGCGGGTGGGAAATGGGGTTATGAAGGTGAATGACTTGGCCAAGGTGCCCCAAGGCAGGTTGTGACCAAGTGGAGATGTCCTGCTTCTCAGTCCCCTTGCCGATGGGATGACTTGCTGGGGAACAGCCCATGCTCTACCCTGCAAGGGGCCGCATGCCCCGAGCACCCCCAGGCAGCCTCCACAGCACATCTGGCCCTCCTGCACCCTCCTGCCTTCCCAGGGAATAGCTCCAAGTTGGGCAGGAAACACCTCGGGGAGGTGGATATATTTGGCCAAAGATGGTCCTGGGGAAGCCTGAGCAGAGATGAGTCCAAGGAAAGACAGAAACATGCAAGCACCCCAGGATAGCTTGAGACTTCTGCTCTGCTGTGAGCGTCCTCTGCTCCTGACCTGCTGTCCCTCACCTATCAGGTGCAGCAGGGACCCCTCTCTAGGGCAGGGTGCTGCCCTGCACAGGCCATCGCCGGGAGACAGAGCAGAGCCCCCCAGTGATGCTGCACCCAGCAGGGCCCCCACGCTTGGTTGAGCTGGTGAGCACCTGGGCTCTCTGTGTTGCCTCCGCTTTCTCTTCTCAGTTCTGCCCAGGCAGCAGCGAGCACCGACACCAAAAAGTGCTTCCCAAACAACCCAGCCAAAAAACCGAGCAAGTGAAAGAGGGAAGGGGAGCGTTTCCCTTCCGCACCCGGCGCAGAGCGAGCGCACCGCAAGAGCCAGCTCCCGCTCGAAGGGGAACAGAGAGGGAGCAGCGAGCAGGGGGAGGAAGGCCAAAGCCACCCTGAGCCCCCTGCACCCAGCGGAGCCAGATGAGCAGCCCCAGCCTTCCCAGCAGCCTGTCCCTGTAACTGTGGCAGGTGAGAAAACGAAGGCGCAGGGCAGGGCAGGGACTTCACCATGAGGAACAAGAGCCCTTGCTGCAGCGACTGCACTGTCACTGCCACAGTCCCCATTGTGGCCACCTCATCCCCTCTCTCTGCTCACCCGCCACAGCCAGGGAGGGGGCAAGGGGTCCGCAGAGGCGGGGGCAACCCCATGGCTTCCCAGGCTGAGGTAGGATAATGAATCCTGATGGGAGAAGTGACCTTTTCCAAATGCCACATGTCATTGGATTTTATATCACACCAGGACAATGTGCCATGGGTATTAAAATCGTTTTTCCAATAGGAGTGTGCGTGTGTGTGTGTGTCAGAGAGAGATGTGAGAAAAATAAAATTAAGACGTGAAAATTAGGCTGCCTCTAAACATGGCAAAAGAAAAGACTTAGGTCCTCACAGAGCAGGACTGTCGGAGAAGATCCATGCCCTCTGCTCCCAAGACCATGGATGACTTTGTCAAGGGAATATGACTTGTCCAAGCAGGGGGACAAAACCTCAGGAGTCCTGATCTCCATTTCTAAAGTCCTGCAAAGACTTCCACCTCTGCAGTGTTCCCGTTGTTGTGGAGGGGCTCCAGGGCTGCTCCAACCACGGGGACGTGGCCGGATGCATGCAGAGCACAGATCACCTTGCTGCACGTGTGCTCCTGGACACCCATGGGTGTTAGTCCAGGCTGTGCACATGCAGAAAGCAAAGTTCTACATGGCAGACAATGCCAAGTTACTTGGCCTCAACAGGCTTCAAAGCAGCCCCTATCCCTGTGGGCCATCCCAGGGATGTCAATGGAGTTACCCAAACACACGGGTACAGGCACCCCCCATATATGCCAGGGTACATTCCCATGTGAAAGCACAATGTCAAAAGGGAGGAGCTGGAAGCCAAATTCACTTGAACTCCAGCCTGTTCCCTCAATCTGCAGGGCAATTGTCCGGCTGAAATAACAACGTTGGGACCAAAAAAAAAAAAAAAAAAGCAAAGGGACAATCTGTGTTTGTTTATTCAGCTTCTTTCTCCCTCTCTCCTCTTGACAATGCCCTGACACCGTGTCCTGCTGCGCCAGGGCTGCAACCCCAATGGGCTAAATTTATCCCAGCTGGAGCCCTGTTTACAAGCCTTGTCCTGTTTACAGCGTGGTCCATCCTGCCCAGGACCAGGCAGCGGCCGTCGCTGGGGTGGACAGCCCGTGCCTCACCTTCCTGGGCTTCTGACATGCCCAGGCTGCCCATGTGGTCCCTGAAATGGTGCCCCACACCCTGCATACCCTACATATTTGCACACAGGGCAGCTTGTGGCCCCCCGTCCATCCAGGAGATACGGCCTTGCATGGGCTGCTGCTTGCCCAGTGTGGCTCCATGGTGGCCCAAGTGGCCACAGCCTCCATCAGTGCTGGCTAGTGGCACATCACCACCCAGGCAAACACTGGCTGCAAGGTCAGCAATGAGGGTGCAGCACACCCCAGAAGAAACCATCTGGGGACAACCATGCTCCGCCATGATAGCATTAATGGGACTGCACATCTCCTACCTCCATGCGTGCAGGGCCACAGGTTTGGGTTGTCACACACCCATCCCTGTCTCCTTGATGGCCTTATGTGGGCTGGGAGGACAGAGCTGGCAGCAGCTCAGTCTTCTCTTCCCACTGACAGAACTGGAAGCCCTACCGGGGGTCTGAAGGGTTGAGCCTGGCGCGTCCTGATGGGTTGACAGCATTATGCATAGACATCAGAATGCTGGGGACATGTTGGAGGGGTGCTCACTGCCATCAGCCATCACCCCCCTTGCAGTCTTCCCGCACTGATTCCCATCTCTGGTGGGATGCACTGGCTGCAGTCTGCTGGGGAGTCCGCCCCCCAGCATGGAGGTCCCCTGCAATCCCAGACTGGCTCACTCGCAGGAGCTGCCTTCAGCAGGGCTCCGTTGGCAACATCCGGGCTCTTATTTGCTGTTTAATGAGTTCCAGCTAATGAATTCCAACACAGGAATGCTTTCCATTAACTCTTTGGCTTTCTGTCAGCCCTGGCCACTGGTTTGCAGAGGCTGAGAATCACAGGAGCGGCTTTGGGGGTGGCTGCAAATCCCGTTCTATGAACCCGTGCACTGCCTCGTGCTCTGCCACACTCTCCCACCCTCTGCCCAGTCCCAGTGGCTGCAGAGGGGACACCGGCACCCTGCAGATGTGCCATGAAGCAGCTGGTGCTGTGCCCGCTCAGTCTCTCTCGTCGGGGGCAGCCAACAGAGATTCGCCTTCATCCCTGGTGACAGGGTCATTGTTCAGCAGTGATGGATCCCTCTCTGCACCTACTTGTGTCTGCATGTACTTAAGCTTAATCAGTGAGCAACCTTCCGGCGTGCTGACCATGCAGACCTCTTCCACATGGGCCTGGTCCAAACCACTGCCTGCGGGCACTATGAGAAGCCACCTGATTTAAACCAAAGTTCACACCCTTTAGCAATGGCCACCTTGTGTGCACACGGAAGGGAAAGGAGAATCTCTCTGAGAGACCTTGACCTGGGTTCTGCTCCCAAACTGGATGAGGGGCATCAAATCTTGGTGCTCGACACCGGCTCAGTGCAAGGAATGGTCTAAGAGCGGCTGAACCTGTACTAAGGCTCCAATTGCTACGCAATGTCCCTGGCTGCAGGTGCAGGAGCAGAAGAGAGAACTAGGAAGACTCTCTGTTGCTCTAGTTTTATGGAGACAAACAGATTGCCCAGAGCAATGCCCATGGTGGCACCGCAACCTTGCACCAGAACAGCGCTCATCTTCCAAATGCCTCCCAGTCCCTCACTGCTCACACCTACCTCGCTTCTTGCCTCTGGTCCCATTTCGGGCTGGTTGTACCGTGGGTGGGGGGAAGCCTTTCTGCGCCACGTGCCCCAGATTGCACTACCTGGTGAAGCAGAAGCTCCAAGGAGAGCAGGAGAGGGGTTGTCCGCCCCAGCCCCGCTCCTTGTCCAGGGTTTTGGAGACAGTATGTGCGTGCCTGAGGGTGGGGGTGACTCTGACTGTACAGGCTCGTCTGCATGAGACACTGCTCCCGAGAAACCCCCCAGGCTGAGCATTTGTTACTCCAAAAGGAAGAGCTTGCTCAAGCTCACCAGACCCCCTTTCACTCTGAAATACGAACGGAGCTTTCGGGGAACGCTTCACCAGTCTGAGAATCACCTCCATTCTCATTTGCTTCCAAGTGCAGGCGGGCCATTAAGGGAAGGGCTGGTGGCGAGGCACGGCTGCGCGCAAACACGTCCGCGGGTGCCCCTCACACGTGCAGCTCCTCATCTCCGGAAGAAGATCTTCTCATCAGGAAGTCACGGCCCTGATTACTTTGTCTTCCACGTTTAAGAACATCCCTAACTGCTCCTTGGATAGCTCAATTAGTAAAGTGAATATATTATATAAAGTCTAAAAGATTAAACTATCATAGGCAGCCCATAATTTCATGAAGAAGTCAGGGGAGCATATCCCTCTTATTAACTCTATAACAAATGTGATGAAAATGTTCAAATAGAATGTTAATGCAATGTTACGTGTAATTTTCCCAGGCGATTTTCTGCTGAAATATTTCTTTATTAATAGTAATTGAGGGTATAAATTATGAATGAGGCGATTTTCTCCTTTCACTGGGAAAGACGTACTAATGGCAATAATTCTTTATAATAATTTTTTGGGGGGAGAACGGGGAGGGAGCTGGGGTGAGGGCTTTAAACAAAAAAAAAAAAAAAACCTTTAAAGGGATTGCAAAATATATAGACTAGCAGTGCATGTTTTATTGCAGGGCGCTGTATTTTATATCCATGTGCTGGGCATCAGTCCTGCGCGGGGCTGTGCTGCGCGAGCACTGCCAGGTTCAGGCCTCTGGCGACAGCAATTTCCTTGCACCTTCTCCATGCTGCACGTCTCTAAAGCCTTGCATCGAGCAAGGGGAGCACGGCAGCACCGACGCTGCGGGTCTGCAAATCCAGGACTCCCCATTTCACTGTCTATGGGAGAGAGGGGCAGTGACCACACCATGGGCATCAGGCGCTTTTGGTTTGTAGGTAGGTAGCAGGTTAGTGCTACAGGCTCTTGCCAATGTAATTCTGACACCTTTTCATGCCCTGCCACGACTAAAAACACTTCTCTGTGCTCGTGTTGGGTTTTGGGGGGGGTCTGTTTCACCAGCAGTGCAGTCTGCTCATCCTGACCCCAAGCACCTCCAGCCAGGGAAACACATGGCAGAGAGCGAGGCTTGGTCCTACAGCTGCCAAACCTCGCACGGTCTTGGAGCGGAGTGGGTGCAGGGGCTACGCTGGCTCCCAAATGCCACCCCTTCGTGGGACGGGGACCGGGGGGGCCAGCACACGGCCAGCACAGGGCCACACGGCCAGCACGGGGCCACATGCCCGCACACCATGGACGGGCAGCACCGAGCGGCACAGCTGCTCGTGGGGAAACAAAAAGTCCTTTTTGTGATGCCAGAGTGAAAGAGGCATTTTACAATGATTTCAGAGCTTGCTCTCCTTCAGGTTTCTACTTTTTTTTCAACAGATCCAATGACTTCAAAATTTTTCCACTCAATTAACAGAAAGATGATGGTTTGAGCGCAATTCTAAGCCCCTTCTTCCTGCACACATCTCTCTTCTCAAAGAAAGATAGAGAGGAAAGAAAAAATGGTATCCCTTAAATTTTCATTACACTTCAATTGGTTGGAAAAAACCTGCCTCTGAATGGTTTAAAACTTTTATACCAAAGAATCTACTTTCCCCTCTTATTTTATTTAAAACATTTCCCAGGAAGGAAAGTTTTTGAAGAAGCTCTAGTCTACAAGAAGTGTAGGAAGAGAAAGCTCCAGACCCCAGGACTTTGCTGTACAAACTAAGGAGCATCCTGATAGCTGCTTAAATAAGCTAAAAAGCACCTCTGGCAATGGCTTATGCTGAGGGTGGGCAGCACATACCAGTACCCAGCAAGGAGCAGAGGTCTTGGACACCCACGCCCATGGGTACAGATGTGCCCCACATGGCTGCAGGTGTGATGGGGAGTTGGGGGGCTCTGCTCTTCCCTGGGGACAGTTCTTACATCCCCCATTTCCACTGGAAGATGGCCCCTGCTCGGGCTCCCCCTGAGCTCTCCACTGGGCTGGAAGAGGAGGCAGAGCTGGTCCTTCTGCCGGCAGCCGGGCTGTGCTGCCCCATCCTTCTCCTTCTCCGAGGTGCTGACCCCCAGGGCCTGCCCGCGGCTTGCCTTGCATGGCAGGCTGTGTGGGAGCCTGAGGAAAAGCTGACAAAATCAGCGTGATCCGTCACCGACCCTCCTCAAAATTAGGTTAATAATTTATGATGTTAAATGGGACAGTTAATAGCTGGGCCAGATGATTCCTCAGCTAATCTAGAGCACGGGCTGAGCTGCAACGAGTCCTCTGAGAGTTCATTACGCTCCCCAGCCCTCGGCACTAGTGCTTTTGGCTCCGCCGATACCTACAGGAGGCTGCGGCCGGTGCCGCTGGCAACGCGCCTAAGACTTGCCCCTCATCAATTAAAAGAAATAAGGAAATCGACAGGAAAATTAATTTCCAAAGAGACAATGCCTCCGACACCCGCACTGCCCTCGGAAAGCCGAGGGGTTATCGGGGAAGCCGCCCGCCTTGCTGCTGCCTTCCTCGGGGCGCGGACAGCACGGGGCTTTGACTCGACAGAAGACTCTTCTGCTCTTGGGTCAGCTGCAGCAGGCTCCCAGCCACATCTGGGGGGAGTTGTACCCCCCGTGCCAGATGCCGCAGTCCCCCCCATGTCCTCTCCCCAGCGCAGGGCAGCTCACTAGAAGCAGGGATTTACACCCCCACCGTGCACGGTCCCAAAGAAACCTCAGAGGCAAAAGGGTGGGATGAGAAGTCCAGAAGGTCGTTTCCGTCAAGGAGATGGAGCAGGGTCAGCTACCTCAGGGATGAGGCACTGCCAGAGTGCTCTCCAGGGCCAGCCCTCATCCCAGAGCACGGCGGCGGGTGGATCTTCAGCCACTTGCCTGTCCACCTCTCTAACCTCCACGATTCTTGTCCCACCCTCTCACCTGCACACCAGATCAAGCCCAGCCACAGAAATCAAGCGTTGGACATAAGAGCCTCCCCTCACCAAGCCTGCAGCCCCTCTCCATGCCCTGAGCCCTCTTGTCTCCCCCGCAATTTCTGCTTCCCCCTGGATTGCAGCAGCCTTCCCAGGCTTCAGGACCAGCTGGCAGGGAATGCAGGGAATTACCAAGAGTACATCTCGTCTGTGTGGTAGAGGCTTTCCATCCCTATCCGTGTGAACAAACCAGCTCAAGTTCCTAACACCTGGAGACAACAAATGCTCTGGTACTGACGACACGCGAGTCCCGCTCTGCCCAGCCTGCCTCGTTTCCCTCTGCAAAGGCCTGATCCTGCAAGGCAGGACAGAAATACTTTGCTTTGCACTGGGAGCTCCATACTGAGGAGTGCTCAGCCTTGCGGGCCTGGAGGATTCCTGCAGAGAGCTTGTGGCTCTGGGACAATGCTCAAGTGAATCAGAAAGTAGGCAGGGACCCATCTCATTGCTCCCAGCTGCACATGGAGGCAAAAATTAGCTCCTTTGCTCCAGCATCTCATTGGGGAATGCTGCAAAGCAGTGCCAGCCTTAGGGAAACCTGGAACAGGGTGCCATGGTCACTCTCCTCTCCAGAAGAGCTAGTGAAGGGTACCCTGAAGTAGGCTCCTGACAGCCTTAATGGAAACCATTACCAATGGAAAAACTAAAGCAGAGAAACTCTGTGTGACTACCCCAATATCATCAGCGATACCAGGCGAAGGGAGTTATTTTTCTATCAGTCTAAGGTTCCCAGTCCCAGGATGTCCATGCCCTGCCCTTAGTGAGGGTTTGAGACAGACTCAATAGGCTCAAAAGTGACCGTCTGGGCTACCAAGCGCTGGGGCCAGATGTGCACTGATGACTCGTGCAGATGTTGGCCCTGCAGCGTGTCTGGGCAGTAATTCCCCTTCTCCCTTCCACATTCCTGCTCTGACAAATTCAAACCATGCGCAGCGTGGGGGGATTACCTGCAATTACAGCTTTCACACGTCGGGGCTGGTTTCGCACGGCTGGGGAAGGTGGGGAGGGTGATGAAAGGTAAGGGCATCCATATGGTGGGCTTCTGCGGCCATTCCTCCTGCCTGCGTTACAGGCAGCGGGTGCTGTCTCACCCCTCCAGCCCTCTCCCCTCCTCTGATGCCCCTTCACAGGTGCAAAGCCCAGGAGGGACCCGTGGGGCAGAGGGAAGCCCCAGCCTGGGGCCGGCAGCAGGGCCAGTTTTCCTTTCAGCTTCTGCCCAAGTGCGTTTGGGAGAAATGACAATTAGGGGGACAACAAATGAGGCTGCTGGCCCCTGGGGGGGGGACGTGCAGTAACTTGAGGCTGAAGCGGAAATAGCTCCAGTCGACCCACTTAGAAAATCATCATTACTACAGAATTTATGGCTGACATGAGCTTGTCTGATAGATATGACTATTTAAAGGCAGCCAAAGCCTCCATTTATAACAACGTGAGGGAAGTGAGGGAGATGGGGCACGTTTGAAGATCAAAGGGGCACCGGGGAAAGGAAAGGGGACCCCGTCAGCCGTGGTGGCAGGGGCAAGGCACGGTGGCTACACCAAGGAAAGGGCTGGTTTGGCAGAGCAAGGGGGGCTGTGCCCCACGCCTGCTGTCCTGGGCCCCCGAGACCACAGCATCCTCTGTGGCCCCGGCAGCTATCCCTGTCCTGGGGGCTGACAAGGGGCCAGCCCCTGGGGGCAGGCTGGCCAGGCCCCTGGCACACAGGCGAGCCCTTCTGGATTTGGTACTACCCAGGCAGTGGTGGGCACGGACACCATCACCCACTCAGGATGTGCTGCACTATTTGCCAGGAGCGTGCTTTGAATTAGATGTGAAGGAGAAAACAATTGCAGAGGTTGGGAAAGGAAAAAAAGGAGTGGCAGGTTTGGAGGACAACAAGCCAACACCTGTGAGGTTCAGGTTTTCATCTTCCCTTAACTTGAAAGACAGAAAGTGACTCCTGGGAATGATGGGCCGTTGCTGTACACAGCCCCTTAGCCATCCTCCTTGCCTGCACATCCAACAGGGCTTTACAAAAAGCATCGTGCAATCACTCAGTGTCTTGTTCTGGGAGCATCTTGTCCCAATGGCAAGGCCAGAAAAAAGA
Organism: Actenoides lindsayi; assembly: GCA_025331215.1. Classification (NCBI taxonomy): domain Eukaryota; kingdom Metazoa; phylum Chordata; class Aves; order Coraciiformes; family Alcedinidae; genus Actenoides; species Actenoides lindsayi. The sequence continues at coordinate 6,309 of WTSP01018004.1, read as the reverse complement.
CCCACTTGCCAATTCCTTGGGCCAGGCTGTCTCTCACTGGTGAACTTTCATCTCTGATCAAACAGAAATGCTGCAAGTGTGCGGGAGGCTGGACCCTGCCATGCCCAGCTCAGCTGGAGACACACTGCATGTCCCAGCACATCCCCAAGCAATGGTTCCCTACGGACGCGCGAGGGAATCCTGCACCCGGTGCTGAGTGAGCTGGAAAGGAGCCCTCCCAGAGGGCTGATGGATGAAGAGCAGAAGGCTGCAGGGTTGCACTTTGTGGCATCCAGAGCAGGGAGCAGTCCCCGGAGGGCACCCTGCCTAGGGACAGCGCGGAGCCCATCAGTGGTGTCCCCGTCCTGGGCTCTCCTCCCCAGTTTGGCCGCTCCCTGTCCTTTGGGGATGGCGGCAGCTCCTCACCTGATTGAATTTCCAGGCCATCACTGCTCTCCCTGCAGCTGCGAGGCACGATCGCCCTCCCGGCAACCCCATGCTCACCCCGTGGAAGGAGGGGCTAATTCAGTTAGCCCAGTGGCATTAGCTGCTGTGAAGAATAACCCGCCAACAAGGCCCCGCGAGCCTGACACAATATTAAAGACCCCACTGCCCTCACTTGGGGCAGATTAAGCTGGGCTCATTGCTTTAATGCTGCACTCCTTGGCCGGGCTCCCTCCAAGGCTCTGCACCTTAACTGTATTACCCCAGCACCGATGTGCTTGACCTGCCGATATTGCTCCCACTGATAATTCACCTCCCAAGAAACTTTGCCTTTTTGACCTCCTGCCGGCACAGGCTCTAACCCCACGAGCAGGGCTACCCCTGCCTCTCACTGCCCAGGGGGGCTGCCAGCCGCTCCCCCCGATCCCCGCTCCCCCGCGTCGGCCCCTGCATCCCATCCTTCCCCGGGCCTCGAGGTGCCGCCTTCTGCCAAGCTTGGGCAACTGGCCTCTGCAAATGGGTCACTTTGGTGATCTCCGGGTCCCAATCACTGCCAGCGACTGCACCGACACGCACAGCGAACGCGTGGCTGCGGGATGGGAACACGTCTGAGTGCGGAGGATGGAAAAAGTTATTTGTGGCATCAAGGGTATGTGGGACATCCTGGCTCCCCAGCCCCATCTAGGGTACGAAGGCTCTCTCAGTAGCAACATAAAGTGATGCAGAGTGGGAGCATTGTCTCATCTGAACCAGGGAAGCAATCGGGAAAAACACCCAAATACCAGCCCAGGGTGACCCTGAACTCCAAGGAAAACCCAACAGAGCAGTGTGGGAGCGAGAAGCAGGGTCATCCCTCTGCTGCTGCCAAGCACAGCCAGAGCCAGCATCACCTTGGCCTGGCAGTAGCCACCACCACCTTGGCCTGGCAGTAGCCACCACCGCCTCTCACCCGCAGGCTGCCAGTGGCTGTCCTGCATCCTACCCCTGCTTCAGCCACAGAGTGACCCGGGGAGCAGTCCTTGAGATGCTGTCTGCTCGGGCTGCTGACTCAGCCTTGCTTTCCACAGGAAACAGCACCACTGCAAAATTACTTTCCCACTTAGTCAAAACCAGAGAGCTGCCATGTTCTACAAGACTGGAGAATTAAATTTTCCACGTCACCATTTCTGAGCAAAAAGTGACAGTCAGGCTTAGCCAAGCAATTGGCTTCTGCCCTCCTCACCAGAAAATCAAAAAAAAACCCATACTGATCTTTCCCTTTCACTTTTATTGCTGTTCTCACTAGATATTTTTACTGAGAGGAGTTTGAGCACCCCTGCTGCCCGCTCTGCCAGGCTGCTGGATGCTGACAGCTTTGTCTCACTCCTTGGAAAGGAACAGGTTTGCAACAGTGAGTTATAATTCCAGCCCTAGACCTAGAGGAAGGTGTTTACTCCCCACCTCTACTCCCTTGCCTTCGCATGGGGGATATTTATACTTGCCTCACACACTTGGGTAGCAGATATAAGGTTGGAAAACTTCTGCATGTTTACATAACTAATGTATATTAGTTATACTGTATATTAGTTATGTAAAAGTAGCTTTTCCTGCAAAACTTGTTCTGTCTCTGAAGAGGCTGCACATTGCTCTTAGAGGTACCAGGCATTGCTGGTTCCAGAACAAACAAGCTCTCATTTCAGACACATTTTGCTTCCTTATTTTCTGATTTCACTACTCAAAGGTGTGTTTCCTTTTTTTGAAGAAACAAAACTAGAAAAAGGAACAAATCTGAACTTCTGCCCAAAACTCAGACCACAAGTCTTGGCGTTTTTCTTAATATGAAAAGCCTCGGTGAAGCTGCGCTGGGTTGGCGCTGCCGGCACAGGAAGCAGAGTGCCCACGCGAAAGGGCTGTCGCTGAGCAGTTGTGAAGCCGTGTGGTTTGGCAGCTGCCAGGACAGAGGGGGTCTATTTTGGGCTTTGCCACCCACCCAAGGCATAGCACTTCTTCCCGCCCCTGGTGCTCTCCTCTGGGTGCACGGGGGCATCGGTAGGTGCCGGAGTTTGCTGCTGCCTCTTACCTGGGGCAGAAGAAGTTCTCACCTTCGCACCATGGAACAGCAGCAGGCAAAACCCTCTGCGTTCTGATGGAATTTGCTGGCTGGGTCAGTGCTCCAGAAACTGCGCCTGTCCCCAGGGCTCAGCTCAGAGCCTGGCCAGACCTGGGACCTGTCCTAGCCTGATGCAACTGCCACACTGAGCCAAACCAGGGGCAGACAATTTTCAAATATCACTGCTCACAAATTAAAGCTCCAGACACGAGCAGAGCCGGGACATGTAACTACAGAGGAAACACAAAAGGTTATTCCTCCTACTGTACTCCTGGAAAGGATCCCTTCAGCTGCTTGTACATATATTGCCAATCAGGAACTCCATCCTGTTCCCTCTCATGCTGGGCGTGACGTGGCTGAGGGCAGGGGAGACCAGCACCGCTGGAAGCAGAGCAGATCCTGCCCTTGGTGTGCAGCCAAACGGGCTGGAGACAAGGCAGGGTGCATGGCTTTTACAAGCCTTTCTTCAAAGAGGTAGACAGAGTCAGGGTAGGGTCCGGCTCCAAATTTAGGCTTGGGCAAATCAGCAGGAACCATTCCCTGGTTTGCAGTTAGCACGCTTGAGAGGCACATGGAAAATGGTTGGTTTTTCCTAATGGTGTTAATTTGCCTGAGCGTGACTCCTCAGCACTCAGGCAGCTGCCCTGCTGCAGGACCTGAGCTAACCTCTTGCCACTGTGCCCGTCCCCATCTCCAGTGCCATCCCTGTGCCGTGCTCCTCTGCAGATGGGCAGCACCTACGGGCACGGGCAGCCCACGGCATCTGCTCTGCTTTTCCACTCGCTGGTCCAGAAAGCAACTGGCCAAGCCAGTAACATCGGCACAAAGGGGATCCATCCTGGAGACGGGGAGCACCTACAGCACTACCAGGCAGGTGACATGGGGCACTGGGCCTTCTGCTTCTCACCCTTCTGGTGTGATCCCTCCTGTTTGGGGGAGATTTAAGGTGCTCTTATATCTCCCTGCTGTAAATGGCCTCATAAAAGTGACAGAAAGACGTTCATATGGATGCTTGTTAAAATTTTATTACTAATCACCACGAAAGTTAGCTGCTATATTTAACCCAGGCTGGTGGAAAGAGGGGAGGGGGCACTGCCTGGGCAGGATGGAGAAATCAAGACTATGAAGCAAAGGGAGGACAGGGTGATTGCAGCTCACGGACACAGGCAGCTGCAAAGAAAAGCCTTCACCCTCTGCTTGTC
>WTSP01017999.1:0-27923 GCA_025331215.1 Actenoides lindsayi | reverse complement strand
CCACTCAGCTTGGTGTCATCTGCGAACTTGCTGATGGTGCACTCAATCCCGCTGTCAATATCATTGATGAAAATATTAAACAGTTAGACAATATTCCTACAGCTTACATCTTTAATGAACAAAACCCTTCAGGGCCAACGTGCTTTTCCAGGCTCATTAAAGAGAATAAAGTTGTGGGGCTTATGTACTTCCCAGTGTGTTAATAATAAACCAGCAGTGTATGCTTTAAAAAAGCATAATAGCTGATGCCTTCCATACCTTGAAAGAGCCTGACAGAGCCTTCTGCGGCGCTTTAAATATTTTAAATGCAAAGTAAGGTACGAATCCCCCCTCCCGTTGTACTTGAGGGGCCGCGCAGCAAAGCACTCCGCTGATTCCGAGCCGTTAAAACAGACCTAAAATACAGAGAAGGAATGAAAAAACCAGCAACTCTTCCCTGTAACCGCATCTTGCAAACTTTTTTGAACTCTTCTTCGTTTTCTCCCTCTTTCCCTTCCTCTCTCCCTCCTCTCCTCGATGCTGTTTGTCTTCGGGAACACGCAGCCACCCAGGCACGTACCAAATCCCTTTGTTTATTTTCAAATATATTTAAGAAAATAACAGCCCTGGGTTTAATGCTGAGAATATACAGCCTGTATCTGCTGTGCGCTTCTATACATTTAAGCTTCTTGTTTTCTCCCAGATCCTTCCTGTGGAAGCTCCCGAGGTAATATTTCCTTTTTAGTACTTTGCAAGCTTCTAACTCAAATTGTTATTGCTTCACATTTTTAAAGTTTACTTAGCAAAAGGCCCGGCTAACGTGAGCTGCTTGCAAGCTCGGAGAGAGACGAAAGGGCCTCGCCTTCAGCTACACTCTGCAAATGTGAAGGGATAGGGGCTTTTAGGGATGAGTTATACTGCAATCAGCTTAGTAAATCTGCATGCAGAAAGGATGCTAATTAGTCTTAATAGTCTACCAATATGCCCCAAGACTGGAGACACAACAACGTAAATCTGCTACCGATAAATATTTTTAATTGTTAAATTTACTGGAAAGAAAAGTGTATTTTCCGCAGCAAACGTGGAGGATGCGGCGCGGCCGGCCTGCAGCACGACACGCTCCACTCCTCGGAGGGGCCGGGGAGGAGGCAGAGCCCCCCCGCTCCCTCCGGCCGGTGGCCCCGGCCACCCCCGACCCTCCGCGCCCCTGTCCCCAAACCCTCGGCCCGGCCCTGCCCGTCGGGAGGGAGGGGGAGCGCCTGCTTAGATTGTGCTTGGTGAAATTAGTGATGTATCACGTTAATTACCAGTGTGATCTTAAAATGGTTGCAGGCCCAAGGAAAATTAATGGAAATCCAAATTCTAATTATGTGGCTGGTGTTAAAGAGTTGAACTAAATACCCAGGAAGGGAAATTGGATGATAATGTGGAAATATGCTACATTTTCTGGCTGCTTCTGGTTATTGCATCATGAAACCTAATAAATGCATTAGCGGAGATACCGCTGGAGGATGAGCTTTGGGGAGACAAAGGGGGGTGTGGGGTGTGGCGAGGTCTGGGATAACTGCGAAAAACAGTGAAGAAATGCCGAGATCCGATAATTTTGCTCCATCCCTGCCACCCTCCCTCCGGCGAAGGCTTGCCCCTGCCCGACGGGTGCGGGCTCAGCCCTGTGTGCTGTGGCTGTGCAAGCAGGAGAGCCGAGAGCCCCGAGGTGGGATCGTGGAAGCCCCCGGAGCGGGGCTGCAGCAGCATCGCCGTGGGCCGGCCTGCCCCCGCCACGCCTGGGGCGCTACCCCGCTGTCAGGTAGGGAAACTGAGGAACGGGCACTCTTCCCTCCGGGCTGTATCCCCCATGTCCCCCTCCACTCGCCCTAGAGTCACCCAGCAATCACACATGGAGGACTAATTAATTATCACAATTAAGCTTTCGGGACCCGAGGCTGAAACCCGGGGATTTGCAGAGAAAAGGAGGGGGGGGGACACGACACCGAGTGCGGCAATGTGTGTCGCGTCTGACCCACGGGTGTCCCAGGGGACGGGGAGCCCAAACCACCTTCCCACAGGCTTAACCCTTCCTTTGCTGGTGGTCTCGGGGTCCCAGGTTTCAGCTCTTAGATCTCAGCCTCATCCATCACTGAGTTAAAAAAAAAAAATAAAAAAATCAAGAGGGAAGCCAATACAGACACACACATCAAGACTCAGGAGTGGCGACCCTTGGAAAAGGCAGGGTCCAACCAGATATGAATCATTTTTCTTTGCATACTTTAAAGGAATTACTAGTGATATGCACGGCTGTCACTGCAAACTACATTTATGGATTTGCAAGTCATTTCCATAAATCAGCTGCATTGGATCCATCAGAAGAGCAGAGCCCGGCGTCGGTGCGAAGATGATGGAGCTCTCTTTGAACGTATAATGAAGTGTTCCAAGGGCTGCAGTTATTTTTCTGCTTGTTAAGGATTTTTTTCTTTCTTTCTTTTTTTTTTGAAGGGGGAGGGGAGACTTTTCGAATTTGATTTTAAATTAAAACGTCTCCAAGAGATGTTTTATTGGTGATCACCCTTATGATAAATTTATGCTTCAATAATTACTTTTCACGGAATATCGATTTTTCACTGGCAAAAGCCTTTCTCCCTCCTCCCCAAACCCTGTCTCCCATTTCCCGAACAAGGCAGCACTCCCCCCCTAGCCCCCCTGGGGGCGGCTCCGCAGGGAAGAACACGGGTGGGAAACAACGAGGGGGCTGCCAAAAGTTCACGCGTGAGCCGCTGCAGCACAGCCCGGCTCAGGGGGAGCCCTACCCCCCCTTTCTCCCCCGGTTCAGTGGAGCCATAGATGGAGGAAGGAGGGGCTTCCCCTGATTTGAGGGGTGTGGGGTGTGTGTCCCTCAGAAGGATGCAAGCAATCTCCGAGGCTGCAGCAAACCTCCCCCGCTCTGAGTTGTCCTGACTACTGGGGACTTGGACTACTGCTCCACAGTCGTCTGGCTCCCGCCCCCTCCCTCGCCTCCACCTCCCCCTAAATCAAGAGCAAACCTCCCCATTAGAGTGTGCAGTCCATCCCAGCAGTCCGTAAAACAGAGAAGTGTCTGTGTCCACTCCCTTGGCACCAGTGAAAGCTCGGTGAGTGACTGCCCCCTCCCACTATGTCCCTCATGCTTGCCCTGACTGTTTAGGAGCCCCCATGTCCCCCTCCTGGTGCGTGGACTGGGAAGGGGAGCAAGCAGGTCTGCACATGGCAAAGGGAAGGTCTTGCTTCACCAGGGCCATAACCCCCAGCATTACAAGTGCTTTGAACTGTGTCTCAATCTACACATGCACCACCCCTTCCAGGGATCCAGCTGCCCCCTCCACACTAGCCACAGCAAGCCCTTACTTCCCAACCCCAGTTCCAGTTCTCTCTCCTTACATCCCTGCTAACCTGTTGTTGGAAACATGTTCAGGGCACTCAAGCAGATGCACAAGGTCTGTGACACATTCACAGCCCAAAGCAATGCCAAGGCCACCTGAACCAGGACCAGCTTGTTGCACAAATGCTCCTTACCCTCAAAAACATTATTATAACAACCAAACTGGAGTTTTCCAAGATGTCAAATTCATCCAAATAAATCACTTCTCATGTGTCCTTTCCTGACAAAGCCAACATTCCTCTCAACTCCCCCCCCACACACTCCATTTATTATGGAAATAACTTTCCCCTTGGAAGGGACTCAGTGCTCAGAGGACAGAGAAATGAGAACAGGACAGCCCAGGGCAAGTCACCACAGAAATTCCAAGACCATGGTGATTCCCCCCAAAGATCCATTCACAGGGTTTTCTTTTCTTACGCACTATTAGCTGACAGATACTCTCCTTTCCTATTTTTTTTTTCTTTAAAGTAAACATGGTCCTTTCCTTGGAAGCAGGAACATTATATTTGGTGGAAAAGTGATGTGACTGCAAGCGTGAGTCTTGCTGGCTGTGGGAAGGCCACTTGTCCCTAAATGCTGGGCTGTGCTCAGGAGTTTGCTGGTGTTGGCAATTTTTGTCCCAGATCCCATGGTAAAAATCGCAGGTACTAACACATGGGTGGATGGATCATCTTGTCCCATATTTTGTTATTTTAAAGCAGGGAATCAGAAGACTGCACAGTACTATCCACATCCCCAAACCCCAAATGCCAAACCCAAGGGCTCTGGCAGCTCTTCAGGGCAGGTTTCCCAAGGCCCATGCACGTTTCCCATGGTCTTGAGTGAGGGGAAGCCGTTGAGCACAAATAGCAAAGCTGCAGTGGGAAGCCAGGGCATGAACAGAGCTGGGGCACCCTGAACACTCCTGCCTTGCCCAGGCCTGACTTTGCAGTGAGGGTGGAGGCTGCAGCATGCACACTGCAGGGGTACAGCCTTGGCCAGGGGCTCCTTCCAGATGGTTGTGGTATCACTGCTTTTAGCTGCCATAGGGATTTTTTTTCTTCCTCTGGAACATCCCCGGTAGATTGTAACTTTTAATGCAGCAGGGGCCAGTTCGTGCTCCCCAGATTCCTATACACTGCCAAAGATGCAGCAGCCACAAAACTAACATGGGCACAAGCTGGAGAACTCCAAATTCACCACAGAGGTCTGGGCAAAATCTGGGGCCATGAGCATCTGGGGAGGACAAACAGGCTGTCCCATCCTACTCCTCTACCCTCAGCTCCTGGTATGTGCCAGTCTCTGCTCTTGGCACAACCCAAAATGCCACTGTTTTGCACCAGCCCTTGTTCACTTCCTTCCAGGTGCCTCCTCGTCAGGGCAAGCTGGGCCTCCAAGACGGCAAATTCAGTCTTCTTCCCTTTGTTATAGCACTTATTAGCCCAGGCTGCTAATTTTCCTACTCTACCAGTACCGTACTTCAAAGCCACCGCTTCCCCAGGCTCCCCTCACCACATCCCCCACGACAAACCCGTGGGCATCCCAAGACCACTTTCCTCCGGACAGCAGAGGAGGGAGCTGGGCCAGGAGTATGTGGGAGGAGTTCCTGAACACTTCGTTCCCCCTGTGCAGCTTTCCCCTTCCCCAGCGCGGCGGAGTCGGCTCGGCTCTGCCTCCCTGTCCGGCTCTCAAAGCTTAGGCGAGGGGGACCTCTGCAGGCTGCGCCGCAACCGCCGTCCCCCCAAGACACAGCTGCCCACCCTACCTTCTGGGACACGGCAGGGCTTGCCGCTTCCTGCCAGGCGTTTTTCATAAGGGAAAACACCCTTTCTAAAGGTAAAAATCTACAAAGCAGAAGGTTTTTCTGAGGAAAACGCCCCGTAGTATCCCTTTTGCTATGTGAGCAGTCACTTCGTGTCCCACAGAGAAATCAAGTTGTGTTTTCTCGGAGCTTGTGATGTGACTAATGGCAGACACTGTGTGAAGAAGAGTATTGCTCCCCCCGTGCCCCATACCAGGAGCTAGGAAGAAGGATGCTACTCCAGTAATGCAAGCTGAAGGGTGAAACCCACCCCCTGGTTCACAGTGATTTCCAAGAGGTTGGCTGCTAAAACTATGTTGACACCGGTGCCACAGATCTCAGCGACAGGAAGGAAGGTCAAAGCCAGGCATGAGGTTAGAGTAGACATGACCTGACCACTCTGAGAAACAGAGAAGCGGCAAGGTGGTCCTGTGTGCACATCAGGCATGCCCCTCAGTCCCTGTCCCCTCAAATTTATATGTCTTGAATTTCAGCCAAAATGTGGCTAGAGACATGACAAGTACAGGAAATTTGGTCCCTGGATGTTTCGAATCCTGCTATCCTGGGAAGCTGGGCTTTGGACAGCTCCCTGGTACGTGCACATAGCTCCTTTGCAGCCAAAGCCACCTGTAGCAGAAACTCTTCTGCCTCTTTTTCACCCCCAGAAGACTTAATACCTGGAATGAGCCCTGTGACTCTCTTGTCTGTGGCCTGTCCCAAACCTGCCAGCTGCCTAAATGTTAGGAGATGCTTTATACTTCCACAGTTATAGCCACTTGCAGAACTGGTATGAACCCACTACCCTGCTTGTCCTCAAGGCACAAAGCTGCCTTCCCAAACATCTTTGCCTTCCATTGATACTGCCAGTCCATAGTTCCATGTACAGCAAGGTCTTTATAGGGCACCTGCACTCTGAACCCCCCACATGGCTGCATGAAGATGTTGGACTGTGTGCTCCCTGCTCTTCCAGTAGCATGCTGGCAGCTCCCCCAGGCGTCCTGTGCTTGCATGTCCCCTTGCACAAATACCCTCAGCCATGCCAGGGATGCTTGGTGGGGTGTTAAAAAAGACAGAGCCAGACTCTTCTTGTACTACAGGGAAAGGCTAAGGGGCAATGAACACAAGTTGCACCAAGGAAAACTCCGATTAGAAAATGGGAAAAGAAACTCCCCATACAATGGGTAGGTCAGATACTGAACCAGGGATCAGACTTTTGGGTCACCAGCCTTGGAGGCATTCAAAGGTTGACTGAACTGAGTGACCTGGCCCTGCAGCAGTGAGCCCTGCTCAGAGAGAGGGCTGGATCAGACACTTCCTGAGGCTGCTTCCAACCTGAATTACACTATGATTCAATTATGACGCAGACAAACTCCTGGCTGCTGCTCCTGAATCCCCCTCATCCATCAGTGCTTTCCAGCACAGCAAAATAAGCTGAAGCAGCCAAGCAACTTTCAAGTCCATCAGCGCGCGCAGCAATGTAAAGCCGGTGTCACACAGTCCGTAATCAGCTGCTATTTCTCATTTTTTAAAATCATATTATTTTATGAGCCACTAATACTTTTCCCAAATAGTCCCATTTGTTCTTTACCTAATTCAACCTTAGCCTTTAATTCTTTGATACTAATAGCTTCCATTTCTCTCACTTTCTTCTCTCTTTCTTTGCCCTGTGAGGGGAATCAGCCATGACAACCATGAGCAAGGCTGCAAAACAACTTCTGCCTTCATTCTTTGTGCCCTGCCCATCTGAGGGAACAGAAACCATGGCCAAGGGAGGAGAGAACTTGCCCCATTTGATCCATGAGCATTTCAAGGGAAAGCAAAAAGATAGTGCTGCCAGATGTAAGGAACAGCTCAAAGTGAGATGAAGTAACAATTAACTGATAACTTGGGGCTGCCACCAGGACCACCCATGCCATGTACCCAATGTGTGGAGTGAGACAGCCAGGGCTTGGCTCTGAAGCACCTTACTTTGGAGTGGTGACAAGCATTCCCCTCAAAACCCTTTTGCAATGGGTTTGATGATAAGAAAGTTGAAGGCATGGTGGAGAAAGACTCTATGAGGAAAGCTTTCCAGCTCCTCCTGCCCTCCGTTCTGCTGTGTCACAGCCCTTGATTTCAGTGTTTTCTTTAGGCTCCCTTTTATGGCAGAAAAGATGAGAATACTCTTCCAGAGAAGGGGCTGGAAAGAAAGGAGTTTGTCAGGAAAACTTTAGACAAGGGAAATGGATTAGGTATTCCACTACCTGCAAGCATAGCTGGGCCCTGTGTGTATAGCATATAGCATAGGTTCTTTCTTGCTCCTCTCTTAGCTGATATCCCCAAAGCAAGGCACAAGAGCTCGGTGATGCTCCCTGAAAGATGTCCAATGCCTTGGCAGAAGCTGCTTGTGAAGTCCTCTCAGTGGCCTTGGCTGGCCTTGGGAGCCCCCAGTACTCAGTCAGAGGGAGTCCTGATGTTGCACAGCACACCGGCTAAGCTCAGTGCTGACTCACAACACCTTGGGTACTCACCTGACTCGGATAGGGCCAGGGGGAGTTCCATGTAGTTTCCTACAGGGTGTGGGTCTGGCACATGCTGGGCATGGGACTCTATCCACAAATGCTGGCAAATGACTGCCTAGATCTTTTTCTTTTTTTCCAAGCTGTGGCTCTCCTCCAAGGCAGGAATCTTCCTTCAAAGGAATAATGGCCAAGAAAATCCATTTCTTAGACAGTGATCCAGAAGGCGAATAGCTCATGGCAGCCTCAAAGGTGATGGAGTTCACTCTCTACATCTCATATTCTTCTCCATCTGCAATGAATTAAAAAAAAAACAAACTCTGTTGGTCTGATTTTGATGGAGTACTCCACAGGTCTGCTAATTGTTTTCCCATTAATCCTTGCTTTTGAAAGTAGAGCTGGATTTTAGTTGGAACCATTCTGAAAGTCTATCAGAGACAAGAGGAGTGGCTTGCTAGCAGCAGAAAGGTGTAGAGGAATAGCTAGATGGGTATGTGTTAACTCTTCAGGTCACAGGAAAATGTCCCAGTGAAGTTTGTTGGTTGTTTTTTTTTTCACTTACCTCTCATCCCTGCTCTAGACACAGGCTCTAAATATCACTTCTCCCTGCCTGTCAGCAAGAGAGAGAAGCAGCAGCATCTGTTGGCAGCAGAGGGGCTGCAATCCAGAAGATGGGTGCTCACTGTCCCATGGAACTTCTCATTCGGTTCTGGTAGAATATCCCCAAAATTAACTAGTTCTAATTGATGAGAAGAGCAGAGAGTTTTGAAAAGCTGTGTCTTAATAAGAAAGTTTCTTCTCTTTTTTCCTAAAGTTAAGAAGGTGTCTGCCCTAACCAGGGCAGGTGGAGAAAGGTTTCTATGAGCAGGAGAGACAAAAAGGTCTGTCAGGAGAGGATTAGCTGGAGCAGAGCCTGCCTCCAAGCAAGACAGAGGGTGAGGCGACCTTGCAAAGCCTGTCTAGGCTATTTTCTAGAGCTCTGGGAGGAAGACTGTAAAGCCAGTAGCGACAGAGGAGACCTGCATTAAGAGAGGAAACTAATGCCTGCTGTTGCTGTTGCTTATGCAGCAATGAACAGGGGCTGCCTCTAGCCCTGAAATTCTCCATCTATCCCCAACCCCATCAAGCAAAACCAAGTCAAACAGAGGCTTTTTAATACCAAGAGGGTCATTGCTCTGTGGTCTACTGGCAAGTGTAGTTCAGTACCTGCATAGCCATTTCGAACCAGGCTTTGCTCCCTCTGTTTTGCAGAACCTGAGGGTCAGAGCAGGAAAGTTTGGAGGACAGAGTTGTGATGGCTCCTTAGGTCCATTTGTTGCTTACATCAATTGGCTATCCTACTCTGGACTGCAGGACCATGAGATATTCCCTCCTGGCTGGAGGCCTGAGGAGAAGTGCTGCAGGATGCTCTTTCTGGCACACTGATCTGCAGCCCCAACAGGGAAAGAAAAATCTTAATAGCAAGGGACTTTCCAAATCCCACCCCCAGCAGAAATGAAATGTAAGCAAACAGGAGGCATGGCTGGAAATAAGGACCTACACTGCACGCATATGGTTGGAGGCTGTCCCACATGGGGAATGAGTGTTCATGGCTGTCACAATGCAGGGCCACCCCAAGCTTGTGGTTCTGTGCCCTACTGTGTCAGGGTTGGTGGTGGCAGGATTGGTTCAACTTTCCCAAGGGAAGGGCTCACACTGACATGTCATCCACGGAAAGAAAAGTGAGCAAAGTGCTTCAAACCCTGCATGCCAGGCTGGTGAGGAGAAGAGCAAGTTGTGTGAACCCAGGGTTCAAAGGCCTCAGAGATGCACAAAAAAACTGCAGGGAAAGAGGAAGGTAGGAAGGTCTTGGTCAGCCATCCACAGATGCTGGATATGACCATATGTCTAACCCTGGCAAAGCCATCAAAACCCCAGCACCTGGCAAAAAAAGAGATGGTTTCATGCACTTTGGAGTTTGGGGCAAATCTTGAAGAGTGTGAGACTGGCTGGGTTAGGGGTTTCTTCACCCAAATGGAAAATCTGAATTGTCTGCTTTTCTTCCCTTGGCTTTTTTTATTCCCACCAAAGTTTTCTTTCTTTTAGTAAAGAGATGTGAGTTGCATCCAGACTGTACCTCCCCAATTTCCTCCTCAAAATAATAATAGCCTCATTTGCTAAAAGCACTATTAAGGGTACTAAATGAAAATGAATTAAGTTTAATTCAATTGTTATTTTAGGAGCTTTGCCTCGTCAGGGTTTTGCAAAGCTTCATTCTTCCACTCGCTGGAGACTGGCTTTAACATGCCCCTGCTGAGTTGTTGCTGCAAGCCACAAACCCATCACACTGGGAGTTTTACTTAATGCTAAGGGTTGGATTTTATTTTTCTTAATGTCAGAGTCTGCCTGCCACACTACTGGGGGAAAGGGGAAAGCCAGAGACTGGTTAGCTCAAGTCCATCATACTTGGCTTAGAAATACAACTGATTGTCTGGCTGATGATTTCTCAGGTAAAACCCCAGTGCTCATTTGTCCAGAAAGTACCACATCACCGTTCCCCTGCTTCAGAGAGGCTTCACCTGCTCATTGCATCACGTCTCATCTCCTGGATTTTCTCCATCTGCTGTGGTAAGCTTTGGATCACCACCACATGATAGTGGGGGCTGCCAGGGGTGGGTAGAGCTGGGGAGGGATTAGTCTACATCTGCACAGTCCTCATCTTACCTGTGCTTTGCTCTCTGAATTGACTTTAAATGCAACAGAATAGCCCCAAAGAGTATCACGGTCTCTTCTGGTTAGGAACCATTCCCCATTCCTAGGAAGGCATCAGCTCCACCCAAGCCAAGAACAAACTTTGGAAAGGGGAAAAGAGGAGAGAAAATCACGACAGAGACACCTCAACTATTGTGGAACTGATGCCCATGTCTTTGCTATGTGGGCAAGCAGGCTGCTGGCTGACCTTAACCACATGGTGCTAGATACAGCATTTGGACATAATTCACATCCCTGCACAAGGCAGGGGGACAAGGAAGAAAGTGACCAAGAGAGGTGAGAAGGGGGGTCTCAGACTCCTCCAAAACCTGACATTTCAGACAAGCTATCAGCTCCCATAGCTTGCACAGTCGAGCTGTGAGATCCATCACATACCTTCTCCCTTCCCTCTTGAGTTCCTATAGCAGGGAGAGAAGGGAGGACAAGACCCTGAAGATAAATGCTTGCACATGGTGCTGCGACAGCTTGGTGTCGGAGGCAGGAAGCAGGAGGAAGGAGCACTCAGGGCAGGGCTCTCCCAGCCCCTAACCTTGCTGAGAGCCAGCGCCCAGGATTTATGGAAGAAAGGCTTGGCAGTGACCTCTGATCCACTCAGCACCGAGCGCGGACTCAGATGGCATTACAGCATGATGTACGGCCAGCGGCTCTGCCGGGCAGTCTCCTGTGAGCGATGGCGTGCGATATTTCTGGAGTTTATACCTAGCTCTCCAGCTCGACGGGCTTTCTGGATATGATTTGTGCTGTATGTAGCTCTATAAATATTGAGCTCAGAGCATTATATATGGCGACAGCCCTACAGCACTCCCGGTGATATATCCCCACGTTTGCGGTTGTAGGCGAATAATTTTAGTTTGAGTGGTGTGGCAATGAGAACAAGGAGGAAGTAAAATAAAAGGGTAATTCAAGCCTAGGCAAACGGCAGGGAACGTGCTTGAGGCTCGGCTGATCATTCAAAGCCTCTCCCACCAAATCACTCAGAGAACTGATGGCCAGAGACATTTCCCAAATTAGTTACCTTATCCCTGTGTGCTGCTGTCTGTAAAATAAAGAGGCGTCACCAAGCCCCCTATGGCCAGGGTTTTGCTTAGAGGTGGTGCTGATACAGGGCAGTGAAAATGCCAGGAATAAGCCTGGGATTCTGAGGACAGGGTCAGACCCTCCCTGGAGGGCATCTCTCAGGTTGGAGCACAGGGAGAACCGGGGCTGTTACCACCAGCCTCTCACCACACAATTCTCTGGAAAGCTGTGGCAGCATTGCCCTGGGAAACCATCATGACAAGCAGCTTGCCGGCCATCATGTAGGAGTGGGAACAAGGGCTTTTTTCTGCTATAAGTGTGGGGATTGCTTAATTCACTTGGGTTGCTGCAGTCCACGTGTTACTTCCCCACCTATAAATTCCACAGCATTCCCTCTCTCTGACCAGAAGATGGGCAAAGGGGGAATCACATCCATGCAGCCACTTATCCTCTTCAGGCAGATGTTATCAAGACCTTGGGACACACTCCTGAGCAGGATGCTGGAATGACCAAATCCATCTCTAGGGGAAAATTGAGGCCAGGTTGCATGCCCTGTCTCATTCACTGTGATACTTCAAAATATTCAGGTACTCGCATCCACGCAGGGCTTGCCCAGGCTACCAGGTTCAGAAAACCCACATTAAACCATTAAAACAGATCATTTCCACCCCAGCATCAGAGCTCAGTGCTGCCACAGGAAGGGCCTGTCCTTCATCTCCAGATACCACTGCTACAGCTGACAGAAGGCTGTCTGGGTGACCCACCACTGTGTCCCTTGGCAAGAAGTCTGAGGCAGGCTCTATAATTATTCTTTACTTGTGAAATAGGTGAGTGAACAAGCACCTGAGGAAAGGGGCTGGAAAAAGAGAAGGCTGGAAAAAGAGAAGGCTCCGGGGAGACCTTATTGTGGTCTTCCAGTATTTGAAGGGAGCTACAAGAAAGCTGGGGAGGGACTTTTTAGGCTGTCAGGCGGTGATAGGACTAGAGGGAATGGATTAAAACTAGAGATGGGTCAATTCAGGTTAGACATTAGGAAGAATTTCTTCACCATGAGAGTGGTGAGACACTGGAACAGGTTGCCCGGAGAGGCAGTGGAAGCCCCATCCTCGGAAGTTTTTAAGACCAGGCTGGATGGGGCTCTGAGCAACCTGTTCTAGAGGGAGGTGTCCCTGCCCTTGGTAGGGGGGTGGGAACTGGATGTTCTTTAAGGTCCCTTCCAACCCTGACGATTCTATGATTCTATGACTGTGAGGGAGGGGAAAAAGGACAGGATGGACCCATGTTGCCAACATGCTTTCCAACAGCAACCAGTCTGCACTGATGTGTTTCAGGGGTGCCTCATTGCAGTACAAATGCACTAATGGACTCATAATATATACATTTCCATCACTGTATTGTTGCAGACCTGAAGACACATTCCCCCAAAGAAACCTCCATGCTGTTCCCAGTTTCAGCATTGATGTAGTAGGTCATCTAGGAGGAATTCCGCTCGGTTTGCTAGTCTGCTGCCAGCAAATAACCCCAGCAATAGACTAACGCAACGGAGCTGAGGCTCCCTTCCCCTGGGAAACCCACACCTTCCAGCTCCCTCATAACTACTCAAGGGCACCGAGCAAGGATATGGTCCCACCAGAGCATTGGGTGTTGCAGGCAACAGGCCAAGAGCAGAGGAGACCATTTACAAGGAACTGGAATTGTTTGCTCTGATTTTGTAAAGAGATGGAAGGTCAACAGAGAGCAATAGCCTTTTTTGGTGGCTTTATGTCAGGACAGGGACTGCAGCTGTTTGCAATCACAGCTATTGTGGACACAAAGGATGTGAGAATTGATCTGATTTCTTCCTCTAGCAAAGATTTAAGCTATATGGGAACAAAACCCAATTCCACTGGAAGCTGCTGCTTTAATCTTGAAGAGACACAAAAAGCTTGATGAGAATCAGGATTTGACACAAAGCAATTTGGGGTTACAGTTGTAATTTTTAACCTTGTTTTAGTTTTGTAGGGCTGGGATAGATGAGTAAGTTCTCCATCACAGGGTCCCTTTAGTCAAATGCTGACAACCCTCTAGGAGATTTGCTACAAGTCAAGAGGAAGGAGCAGCCTTAAGCACAAACTAAGGGGCAAAGGTGTTGTGTCCTGGATATCCAGTAGATCAGATGAATTGTAAGAAGGATCCATTGCAGTCACAGAACATAGTAATCTCTCACCCAAATGAGTCACTGGAACATTTCATTTTCCTACCTCCATTCCTGGATTACTTTCACCTTCTGGAGAGACCCACCAACGCTTGGCAATGTTGGTGCCTGCTTCAGTAGAGTGACTTGATCCTATTGCCTGGGTAGCATTCCCTGGGCTCTTTCGCAGGCACACAAGGAATCTCCTGAGGGCTGTGGCACCCAGCAGAGCATCAGAGAGCACTTGTGGAGGAGGTTGTCCTGCCACTGTTGCTGGATCCAGCTCAGGTCTACAAGCCCATGGCCCGATGAGGGCTACGGCTAGGCAAAGGCATTCTGCAGACAGCACTCTCTCATCCTCCTGGTTTCCCTCTTGGTGTTACTCATTTCTTCCCTTGTACCAGCAGCTGAGATTGCAGACATCCTGTTGAGGCCATCTCTTCAGCCTGTTAACACAAGATTTATGCCATGAGCAGCCTGACTAACTGCTGAGCCCTCTCTCTTGTACCTCCTCTGTGCTGGTGACATTTCTTTCCAAGAAACACAGATTGGTTGCAGCTGAGCTGTCACTGTCCCCCTTGGTTCCCAGACCACTCTGATGACTTACATGTGAAACTTCATTTTACCCTTACCTGAAGCAGGCAAATACACCTGAGAGGAGAAATTAGCTGCTTCAGTGACAGGGCTCAGTTGCTTCCCAGTGAGATTCCCAGTGCCTCCAGCACAACAGGCAAATGAAGCAGCTCACCCAGTGAGCATCTTCTCAGCAGAGCACGGCTCAGGGAGGACATGACAACAGCTCAGTGCTCTGCCTCCCCAGCCATCCCACCAGAATCGAAGACGGCATAAAGTGGGACTTGCTTGGGCTTTGTCCTACAGGGCTAATGTTTTCTCCTCACTGCAGGAAATGAAGCTGTGCATTCCCCTGCCCTCCTTCCTGCCAAACCCAAACAGTTTCTGGCTGTCCTGGTTTGACTTAGATCAGAATCAATTCTGTTCAGTGATTTTACCTTTCAGTTATGTTTCTTCTAAGCAACTGCAGTTTATGAAGTTAATGGCAATATTTTTGCAGACAGTGTCTGCTTCTAGTAGTGATAACGCTTGATGTTTATAGTTAACTACTAAGGTTTTGTGTGTGCAGAAAGTTTCTTGCTTATACTTACTCCTATGGAGACCAAAGCTACCGCTGGATCTTGTGTACTATGTTGGGGTTGCAGAAAGTAAGAGGCCACACCTGCAGTGAGGAGCGGAAAGGACAGTTCTGCTGTTCCCCTGCATGCTCACTCTCAAAACAGCCCTTTTCTCCCTAACACTAACCAAAAAGTCTTTGTGGGACAAGGACAGCAGGGTCACCTGTGAGGACCCACTGATGGCATCCACCACTCATGTGTGGCAGGTGTGAAACCCACCTTCAAGTCTCCAGTCCAGGATGTCAGGGACTGCTGCCAGCTCTCCTCTGCCCCAGGGAAATCCCATTTTGGGCAGGGTGGTGAGGAGGACACAGGCAAGAAAGCCAGAGCCCAGCCTGAGCTTGAGGAGGACCAAGGGAGTGGCCAAAATTGGACCAAAGAGGACAAAAAAATTATTAGACAAAGATGATAGACAAACACACCCACAGACTCACCTGAATGTACTCACACATGCAAGTGCACTCAGAAGTCTTGCTTTTGTTTTTTTTTGAAACCAGGCTAAAAAAAGGAAACAAAGAAGAGAAAGTTCACAGCTGGTAGACTATCCAGAGGATGTTTATCCCAAATATCAGCATAACATTTTAGATCATGTTTTGGCCTCTGCCAAAATGGTACTCTTCTGGGTACCATTTCACTGCTAAATGCATCATAGAATAAATGCCAAGTGGTTGTGGAACATGAGTTACCCCTTCGCAGAGAGAAGTACTTTTCTGGAAAATACTGGGGAATAAATGCACCTTTAAAAAACAATAAGAGATGGACGTGGCCACAGACATACAAGCAGACCCTATTGAAGTTATTTGATGTGAGTCAGAGAAAAGTGTCTCTAAATTGCGTAATTATTATGAGAGACCAAGACACGTTTCCTTAAACTGGTTCAAATCACCTTTGGAGAGGGAGGAGAAAGGGTTTGTGTCTGCATCATTATGTGCTTTGATTTCCTGCAGCTTACCCTAGACTCTTCTTTTAATAACACTAAACATATGAATACAATAATAAAATACAGGTGGTTTCCTTCAGCTTTATTGACTTCCTATGGCACAAAGAGAAAATCACTGCTTCCTTGTTTACCTGTTCTAGCATTTCTTGGATTTACATTTTCTCTCTTTTGATTAAAGTAAGCAGCTTCTTGGCTGTCCTAGAGAGCTGCTGCAGCCACCTGCTTTGACCAAGGCTCATCCCTCTATGCTTAAAAAAAATCCCATCTGCTTGACCCCAGCACTTACTGCATATCATGAGCCAGGAGGTAGGGAGGTCTGCATGACAAGGAGACAGATGGAGCCAGACCTCTTTCTCTATGTTTTACTGGAGTTCAGGGAGTCAGGGGCTCACAGGGGTCCCAGTTTTACATCCTCAGCACAGCTGCAATCCCTGAGCAGTGGTCTTACTTACATTCACACACGCACCATCCTGACACTGCCCAGTCCACCTAAGCATCTTTCAGACCTACCCATCACATGAAGTATCAGAAGACAGGATATCCCATGGGAAGTCTCACTTCTAAATGACAGTGGGGAATACTGAATTCAAGGGAATCCATCCCCTGAATTTCTCAGCGCTGGCTTTATCTGAGATCCCTTTGGGGACATGCTGGGCCAAAAAGGACACGCTTGTGGCTGGGCTTGTCTGCCCTCCTATCATAGAATGTTTTGGATTGAAAGGGACCTTTAAAGGTCGTCTAGTCCAATCCTTCCTGCAGTAAGCAGGGACATCTTCAACTAGAACAGTTTGCTCTGAGCCCCGTCCAACCTGACCTTGAATATTTCCAGGGATGGGACTTCTACCACCTCTCTGGACAACCTATCCCGGTATTTCACCACTCTTACTGAAAAAAAAAAAAAAAAAATTCATTGTATCTGGTCTGAATCTATCCTCTCATAGTTGAAAACCATCACCCCTTGTTCCATCACAACAGGCCCTGCTAAAAAGATTGTCCCCGTCTTTCTTACAGCCCCCCTTTGCGAGCTGCCTTCCCAGTGTTCCCAGTCCGAGGCACTCCTTAGCCTGGGGGTCGGGTGTCCGTGAGCATCCCCACCTGTGTGGATGGGACGGGAGGGAAGGACGTGCGGCCAGTGCCACACGGGTGGGGACCCGTTGAGCTGGCGGCGCCGGGCTCTCTCCGGCCCCTAGATGGAGCTCGGAGCCCACCATTGACTCCAGGATGGCCCGGGAGGGCTGGCGGCAACTGGGCAGGCGGGGATGCTCACTGGTAGCTTCCCCCCAGCCCTCCCAGCACAGAGCCGAGCAGAGGGGCAGGGTGTCCCCCCCGTGTCTAACTCGTCATGGGTGCGCACGCCTGGCCGGAGAGGTGGTCACCAGGCCACCGTGTCACTCCAGATGGTATGTGCCATCCTGCAGCTCTGGCCAGCTCCATACCCTACACCAGGCTCACCCGTGAAGGGATGGTGCCACACATCTGGGGGACAGCGCCCATACCTTTGACCCCTATTTGTCTCAAGGCACTTGTGTGAAGGGTTGCCTTCTCCTAGACCCCGTCCTTTGGGGGAAACCAGACAGACAGGCACCCTCTTTCCATCCGAGGGGTCTGAGATTCCCTGGCTCTTATCCCGAAAACATGCATGGACCCTTAAAATAAAGGCAAATAAGGAGGGGAGGGCTGCTGAGATTGAAATGGGGGAGGCATAAGGAAGGAAAGAAGGGTCATGGGGTCACAAGGCAGCATCTGTAGCACTGACAGGCAATACTCACCCAGTCCCCACCCCATCTCTTCTATGGGGGATGTCTCCATTCCCCCCATCCCACCAGGGCCAGTTTGGGCCAAGTTATCAGCCAAGGGGTTTCCTCTGGGAAAGTAAGCAGGGCTGGAGTCAGGACCTACCTCCTGCGATCCTACTTGTTAACAGGGAAGGGAGATAAACTGGTTTTCAAAACACAGGAGATGTTCAGCAACATGACACTACTTCTGGTTCCTCAATCCTCACAACTTCTGGCAGCATCTGCGACCACAAGCTCTCTCAGTAAACCCTTTTCACCAGATAACATTACAGGTGTGTCTCTTCCTGTCCCTGACCTTTCTCTGACGTGGCTGTGGCATGCTTCCACAGGGGCTGGGACACACACATGCACCCTGGAATCCCAGTGTGGGCTCTGTGCTCCCTTGCCCAACAGCTACAAGCCTTGCTTCCACACGTTGGTGTGCAGCATGGCTCTGCTCAAAGGGTATATGTACCCCAAGATCCAAAAAGGGCCAGGCCTGGATAGAGACTGTGTGGAATGGTTGTGGGTCCACCAATACATCTTTCTTGCATTGCTCCTCAGAGAGCATGGTCTGCTCTGTGTCCCACTTCCTGCCTCTGGATGCAGTGGTATGAGCCACAGCCAAGTCAGGTTTCAGACCTGTCATAACACCCGATAAGGTTTCAACATTTGTTTTCACTCCATCCTAAAAAGAAAGCCAATTCTCTTCAAGTGTTTCCACAAGGACAGAGGATGGTAGGTAATGCCCCCTCTGCTTGCCTGTGCAAATAACCATGTTGGTGGGCAGGGCACCTGGGACTCATTCCTCTGGTCACAGGGGTCCCTTCAGTGTCAGGAGAGCACAGCCTGGCAGTGGCAGAAACCCAACAGCGTCGTAAGGGCGTGTAAAACTTCCTGGAGCTTAATCCTGGAAGAAGGACAGTGCCCTGGCTACCACCCAGCAGCTACTGCCATGCTCCATGCCTGTGTCACCAGGGGATGCCATAGCCAGCACCTGCGTTTCAGCAGCAGCCTCCTGACGTGGCATCTTCATGCCCTGTGAGCCCCTCCAGCGGCACTCACAGTGGGACCAGACAGGCTGAGGATAGTCCCTGCTGGAGGACAGCCCTTCTCTTCCCAATCCTGTCTCCTGCTGGACTAGGACATCAAGTCCAGGTGTCCCGCATCCACTTGCCTCCATATCCCATGGTTCTGCAGACACTTGGCACCTTTTTTTTTCTGCAGCTTTCAAGAGAGCATCCTTCTGGTACATCACGGCTCCCAGGGACCTGCTGGCATTTGATCTCTATTCCCACTTGTTCCACCAGTCTGGCTTCAGAGGACCTGTTCTTCTCTCCCAGGCTTTTGGGGCTCTCCTGTGAAAACAGGACCTTCCCTGATCATCTAAGGAGGCTCTTACACATAGAGGGGAGGGACCTGTGCAGGGGCCTGGCACAACTCACTCCCTGACAATGACCCTGAGCAAGCCCTGCCTCACCTGTACCTTTATTTTCCCCTTCGCCACTTTGCACAGGGAGATCTTGGGGTCAAGCTGTGCCTCTCAGCACGATTATGTTCAACACACCAGATAGCCCAGGCTCAGTCTTGCTCCCACTGATCACCAGAATCACAAAACAAATGCTTTCTAGATGAAAGCCCAGAGAGGAAGAGCCTGGCCAGCCCTGACACGTGTCCAAAAACTGAGCATTTGCAACAGCACGTACCAATCACTAAACAAATCAACTTTCCAAAAAAATTCCTTTTGCTGAAACAGGGAATTCCCCAGGAAACAGAGCTTTGCTTCATGTTTTCATCTATCCCTGTCATTGTACCGCTTCCCAACTGTAGTTAAAATAAGTATATATTGATTGATTGATATTTTTTAAGCACTGCTTTGTTAATTTTAGGCAGCTGCAGTCTAGGAAAGACAGACAGTTAACCACAGCTCTCAGACCAGTGGGTTTACATTCTTTGCAGGCAATGAGAAAACGAGTTTTCTCAAGCCTTGCTCATTCCTGCTCAAAAATTAGAGAGAGGACTTCCATCTATTTCTGCTCATTTTATTTTTGCTCCAGAAGCAGAAAGGCAAAGGGCAGCTGAGCTGAGGGTAAGTACTGATTTTCCAGCCCCAAGGAAGCTCAGGTCAGGGGTTTGCAGCTCTCTGCAATGGGGAATTTGCACACTTTCAGTGGGCAGATTTTCGGCTAGAGGGTTGTCAGGTAATTACAGGTTACATAGCTAAGAGCTGCCGGAGCCAGCCCCGACCACCACTAGCTGCAAAAAGAAGGAAGCCAAAAATTAACTTAGACTTGGAAAATCAAGATTTTTTTGCTGCCTTTGGAAAAAAAAAAAAAAAGAAATAAAAAATTTCCTGAATATAATTTTAAGTTTGACTTGAATAAATGTATAGGATACATTTAAAATTACCTAAATAACAAAGAGTTTCTGATCAATAGAAAGGAATAGCAGCAAAGAACCTCAGTCCTAATCTTGGACAAGAGCTGACATATCATATAGAAATTTTCTGTTTTAACCAAGACAAAAATAATAACAACAACAGAATTAAAAAAAAATAAAATAAAATGAAAGTCCCAGTAAATTCATAAACAAAGTATCTGCAAAAACAGAGATGATTTGGAGGATTTGAATCCAGAGGAAGCTTGTTGTGATAATCTATAGCTTTTTGCGTTTTTCTTCTTCCCTTAATATTTTTTTTTTAAAAACACCTTTTTAAGTCTAATGTTTCTTCATAAATTCAGAGCTTTTCGTTTACAAAATTTTCAGCCAGGATGTTTTGGTAATTCCAATTCTTATTTCACAAACATTTGCAAATAAGAAACCATCAGAGCTCACTGCTGCACAAAGAAATCAGTGTCGCTCAGCCAGCCTGCTTCTGGCAGGGGAAAAGAAAAAAAAACCCCACAATTAATTCAAAAAGTTCCAGCTGTCCCAGAACCCCCAGACAGGGATGGATTTATACTGTAACCCAAACAGTTTTCAGCAAAGCCACTTTCAGTTTTGTCAGTGAGTCAGCTTTGTTTTTCCACCCCACCCAGCCAAGGAGTGCATAGAAGCTGTGCTCGGTGGTGAGGAGGGGGCTGCATCCACAGGGCTGGGCTCCCACTGGCCCCATACTGGGTCAGCAGCCCCAGTTTTAAGCTTTTTTCGGGTGTGCTAGTTAATTAGGAGCACATCCAACAACATGGATCTACAGTCCCAGTGAGGGGTTTGTTGGGTCAGAACCTCCTTTAATTATCAATTGTACAAAACATATTAGATGACATATACACTCACCCGGGTCTTCTTCCGGCAAACACCACATACAGGCAATTCTCACAGAGGCTGCTGCAGGAAAAATAGCATTAAATATAAAACAAATACCCCATAGATGGGATAATGCAGCCCAAGAAGAGCTGCATGTGGTCTTTACAAGTACTTGCACAAAAACTGGGACATGAATGTACTGCTAGGGGCCAAAAATGCCAGCCTGCACCCAGGAAAAAGCACAACTGCAGGCTCTGTTCAAGGCAGGAGGCTCCAGCAAAGACCCTTCTGCCTTTCCCTAGGCCCATCGCTCCGTAGAGATAAACCAACTGATCCTCGTTTGCATGACTCATGTGCTTAACTAATTGGCTAAATGGGGGCCAGACCTCTGGCTCCCTCCTGCCCACATAGTTTGCTGAGCTGGGACCGGACCCAGACAACCGCAGCCCGTCCAGCTGGGCTTCATCTCTTCCAGCTCCACACAGATGTTTCATACTCTGCTTACTTGTGCAAAGATGGTGCTTTTTCTCCCCTGATATGTTGCCATCAAAAGCTCAGCACATCCATAACCAAGCTCTTGGTCCCTGACAGCACTGTGAGCAACAGAGATGTGCCCGACCACTGTGCACTCCTGCAATGCCCGTGGGCCCTCAGCTGCGACTATCACACAGTTTTTTTTCCTCCAGCCTAAGTTCACTCTACCTTGGTCTGTATTTCCTAGATGCAGGCAAACAGTGGAAAAACATTTCTTCCTAACTTCCATTTCACATTTGGGATTTGCTATATTTTGAGATAGAAGGAAAGGGGAAATTACTTTCAAGGATTCTTAATACAATTTTATTCCTGTTCCCAAATAGGTATAACAGGAAAAATTAAATCAGATTTCAACATGGTATGAATGGCCCAGGATATGGCTGAGATGATGTCAGTCTACAAAACATATCATTATGTGTCATTGTTTCATGTCATTGCTTATTGATTTAATTCCATCATATTTCAGACAACTTTTATTGTCTAGGTACAGATCGTCATATTAATAACTGGAAGCACATATGCAGATATCAAAAACACCTCCTGCCACTAAACCAATTTTTAAAATGAATCCAGGAGAAATATTTTAACAGAAACCCCTTGCAGAAGCAATCGTTCCAGGGACAAGAAAGACTGGACAAGTATTTCTCTGGTTCCAATGTTACACATACTGTAATTTCATACCAGGGTTTCTTTTTTTTTTTCTTGTGCCTTTTTTTTTTTTTTTTAACAGGAAAGATTGATAAGAAAAGGAGGAAGTCAACAGTTTTGAGAACAAGATGTAGCTAAATGTTGTATCTAAACACATGCCCTCGGATGTACATTATCATACATTCAGCTTCACTGGGGAACATTTTGGAATATGAACTGAATAATGTGGATATTATAAAATGGTTGTCTTGGAATTAAATTTTAAGATATTGATGTGTCATAATAATAAAATAGAAAACACTTTTAATATCAGCAGTGAGCTCCATCATCCTTTTATAAAATTATTTTGTGGTTTTCCTACACAGAAACCTTGAAAACCGAAATGTACACTGCATCAAACTGTAAAGCATTAAAGATTCGTACACAGCAATGCCTCCTGAAGGAGTAAGCCCTAAGCCCGGCATTATCTTTGTACCCAAATTTGGGCACATGTTAAATTTTTGCTTAATCGGTTCCTAAAAATCTGCCTATGGTATGAAACAGAATTCAAACAAAAGACTTCTGTGAAATTTATCTTGGAAAAAAATACAAGGTATTTTATTTTAGCGGGTTTTTTGGGGGTATCTCTTAAAGATATTTCCAAAAAAACGTTTTCTGTATTTGCTTAATTTCCTATGTTTTCTCTTTTTTGGCTTCTCATCTCTCCATTACGGCAGACGTTTCTCTGTGTTGGACTGTAGGATGGGAAAATTTTCAGCCCAATCCTGTAATAATAAATTTTGGATAAAGCAGGCTATTCATACACTCCCTTAACAAGCCCCCAGCAGTGCTGCACCCAGAGAACCCAGCTTCCAGACGTGTTATCAAATGCCAGATATGAAAGGCTCGGGGTGTTTTGTCACCCACGTGCCACACAGCAGCCTGTCCCCAGGGCCACGTCTGAGGGTCCCTGCTGGTGGCTTGTGACCCACTGCCATTTTCAGTTCTTTCCTCCAACATCCTTTACCTGGTAATTCTCAGTGCTGAATGGAAACACCAGGCTGAAGTCAACCAGGTTTCCCATAAGGAAAGTGATGACAGTTTTGCCACTGGTTTGATTTTCCTCTGAGAAAGGCTTGCCTAGCTGGGGACAATGTCCCTGAACAAGGCTGAGCATGAATGGAAAACAGGGTCCCTAGAATAATTCCCTGCACGGTTGTTTCTAAAATGTACTCTTGCAGATTTCTTTGTACTCAAATTCCCCCTTCCCTGTGAAGTTTCCGACACAAATATTTCTAGACCTCCCCCCCCTAGCCCAGGTGAGATGCCCATTCAAGGTCTCATTCAAGAAATTATTCAACACAAATTTAAGGCAAAGCCCTTGTGAGATTCCGGTCACCTCCTGCAAGCCCCCAGAAGGGCTACAATTAAAGCAGGTGCTAAATGCACTGCTGGGTTGAAGCCTGAAAATGTTTACAGGATCAGAGATTAAAATGCAGCAAATTACCTTTGAAGATTCCAAAGTCAAGCGGACCTGAGCAAAGTCAAAGGGAAACGCTAACTCTATTTTCATTTTAAAAAAACAGCAGAGGCTTCAGCATTAACTGTGATACGCTGTCTGCTCTCAGGAAACTAATAGACAGGGAAGAGCAAGGCTTTAAATGATTTATTCAGTACCCTGGAGAATTATTTTTTTTATTTTCTTTTTCGTTTCCACATAAATTACACAAGCACTTTATAAAATGAATACACATAAAACACTTTATAAGTGCATAACTTAAAAGAACCAATTGAACGAATGCCTTTAAATATCTCACTCAAAATATGTTTTCTGATAGCTTGCTTGTACTAGCTGCTTAAATTGGCAGTGCTGTTTTAGATTATAAGTAACTGAAAAATATATACTGTGTATATATATATCTATATATTCCTGGCATTTGCTATAAGAAGTGCTTTGTTTAATTGTGTCTCATTCCCTCAGTACAATTAAAGAAACAACTAAGTTAAATGGTTGAGAGTGAAATCGATTTTTTTGCCGTCAGGAATTGCCTTCTAAAGGGAAACAGGCAAAATAAAACATCGGGCAACATTTTGCAAATGATATGGAAATAATCCATGGAAAGAAACTGCATCACCCCCGCAAACTGCCACCAAGGTCTTCTCGTTATTAAAATACACACTGACGGGCACGGAGTCTGTGGCAGTCGGGGACAGATTGGGCTCTTCATACAATTGAGATATCATATTTACCGTCCTCAGGAGTCTGTCAGATCCTTCTCTTATTCCCCCCTCACAAGAAAAAATTAATGAAAAAGGGGAGGAGAGATGGTGAGGTGAGATCCAAAGGGTTCCCATCTGGTGCAAGCAGAAATTGCTGCTGTTTCCTCCATTTGTTGCATCCTTGAATGTCTCCAGCACGGATGGCCCGAAGAGGCTCACGGCAGAGACGCGCTTTCCAAGCAGTCTCCTCCTTTTGTTTCAATCCATCAGTCCAAAGTGTACATATATATATATACACAAACACTTTTTTTAATATATATATATATGTATGTATGTATGTACAGCTATATAAAGGTGACTTCATGCTTTGCACTGCTGCCAGCAGAATCCAAAGGAAGTTTTCTCTCCCCCAGATGGGTGAATGCCGGCGGCTGTGTCTGTCAGGATGGGGCTTTTGTCTGGCAGCACGTCAGCAAGTTCACGGTCGGCACCGGAGACTTTCAAGAGAACAAAAGGGTTGTGGGGAGGAGAGACACCACTGCTCCAGCAACACCACAGGCAGGGAAAGTTTTTGGGGTGGTTTCCCTTTCTTTCAGTCCTCGTGGAGGGTATCCCCGGCCAGACACACGGGATGCACATACGTTTGGAGGATTGCAGGAAGCCAGCCTTCCCCAGGGAGAAACAGGGATACCACACGTCCCACCAGAGATGCCACATGTCCCTCCTGGGGACAGCCCCACCAGCAGAAGGTGCAGGTGATGCCAGCGTGCCAGCCTTATTCGCAAGCAGAGGCAACAGTGGTGACACTGGTGATCTTGGTGGAGTCATCAGACCAAGGCTGGAGGTTCTGGAGTGCGAAGAGAGAGGAGTTGTGGACACAGATGGGGTCTGCTTGGATGGGCTGGTTGATGGTTTTTTGGAAGGCCTCTTGCTGCAGCTGCATAAGGATACGGTTCGCTTGCTGCCGCTCAGCTTCCCGCTCCTCCGCTGTCTGCCTCCTAGGAGAGAGGAGCAGTTAGGAGAGCAAGGGAGACAAAGGAGGGGTATCTCCAAAGAGAACAGGTTGCACTGGGTGCTTAGGGCTGTGGGTTTTTGGAAAAGAAGGTGCCTAGCCGTGGTGTGGTCTCACATCCCCTGCACACACTGCCAGCACCTCACACAAACTAAGGACTGGGGCTATCTATCTTACTCACCCCAGCAAAAATTGCTCTGATCAATGAACCGGGAGCAGCCCACAGCTCTGGTTGATTTTCTGCCCATGAGAAAAATCCAAGCAGAGCCAAAACACCCAAAGGGGCATGAAACAAGATTATAAAAGGTGCAATTCCCTGTAAACATGCTTTGTGCCCAGCTGCGAGAGCCAAGTGCACAACTTCACAGTGAGGAGCATGGGGTAGGAGCAAGATGAGACATGACTGAGTGGCAGTGCCACACTGCGGGGAGACGGGTAGCATCACCCCGGGCACCCCCTTCCCAGCACCCAGGCCTGCCATCTCCTCTGCCAGGCTGTGGTGGACTGTTGTCAAGAGTCGATGAAGACAAAACCATACCCACGTCAGGCAGGACAAAAATCAGCAAACACTAAAACCACAATTTTAGCACTGAAAAGAATGAAAGCCCAGAATAAACTGTCTGGGCAGGGTGAAGGAGGGTGTTTTTAAGAACAGGTTGAACATGCATCTGTCTGGAATGACACCAGCAGAGCTGATCCTGCTGAGGGGGGATTAGGGGGCCTGCAGGGATCCTTTCCTGCAGGTCCCAGCTCTGGACTGTCTGTGAGGGAAGGATGGGATAGGTGAAAATGGCCTGAACACACTTAAAATCCACAATGAAAATCCCACCCCTCCTCGCTTGCTGGGTCAGTCTGGAGGCTGCAGTCACCTCTGCTTTTACTGGTGAACATCACCTGGCACCTCCAGTGACACTGCTGGGAAAACCTGGAGGCAGCTCACAGTGCTGGTGCCAGGATGATCTCCAAAGCACCCTCTCCCTCGTTCGCACCCCCAGGCCCTGCTGATACTCTCCCAGCAGCTTCAGTCCATCGGTGACAAGGGAAACAGCAGCTTTTTTATTTAGCAACTCAACAGGGACATGAGATGTCTCATCTTTGGCTGCAGGTATTGGAAGTAGCAGCTCTGAGCTCTGTAGTGACATCGTGGAGCACAGGACAGGGGGTCCCTGACCCACCCCTGGGAAACTGGGCAAGGCATGGATGTGGCCCCCAGGCCTCTGGGCACCTGAGCCTCCAGTCATGTGGCCAGGGCTCCCACCTGGGAGCAGGTAGCTCCGGGCTCAGTCCCTGCTTTAATCACTGTGTCAACATCTCACATCAGACATCCTGGGGAGAAGGGGCTCGAAGCAGCACATCTCTGTCTCTGCTTCCATGAATATTTAATGACTGCTTGCACATTGAAGAGATGCTCCCAGAGGAGGGAGGGAGCCCCATGTCCAGGGCGATCAGGAGCACAGTGACTTTGAACACCCAGCTCCCAAATATGATAGTCCTCCAAGCATCTGGCCCATTCATGCATTCATGTCAGGCTGGGATTTGCAGGTTCAAATCTGCCAAACCTTGATGCCCATGTCTCAAGCAAGAGCCCAAATCTGGGGAAGGGATCACACAGACACCTCACTCCTGCAGAGACACCCAGACAAGAAGCAGAAGCAGGACTCCCCCCTCCTAGTTTGCATTTATTTAAGCAGTTAAGTCCTTCAGAGGGCTTAAAGAAACTCTCTTTTCTCACATTATTTCCCACTGCCAAACTCAGACAGCGCCTGCAAGCAGCTCCTTCCAGCACACAGCGCTCCAGGCACCGCTCAGAGCCCACTAAGCTGCACAGGGGCCCAGGGCAGCAAGCCAGGTGTGCTATCAGCCAGGGGCACCCATGTCTTCATCACAACACTCAACATGCATGGATGCAAACAAGCAGAGATTACATGTCCGTGTCCCTCTGGCTCAGGCCAGTGGGGATTCTCCCATGTCTAATACTACAGCTGAGGTCAGGCTGCAGCCTTTCCCTTGGGCAGAACCAGGATTTTGTTTCTCTTTACCAAGCTATTTTTCTTGAAACGTATGAATAGGTTCCTACATTCTGCTCCTCTGCCAAAGAGGGCTGAACTTAGCCAACAGACGCAAAGAGTATTGACAGACAAATAGAGAGACAGCCAAGACACATTTGCCTCACTTCCTTAGGAAACCAGGTTAGAAGACACAGCTGACCTCGTTTCACAGGCCACAGCAGGACTGTTACTCCTCCAGGACACTGCTCCTGGCTAACAGAGATCACTCCGGCTGGAGACTTCCTGGCACTTGGGGAGCTTCTCTTCCATTGGCTCTTTAGGGAAGGACTCACTGAGGGTGGATTCACCCATAACCCTGATTTCAAGTTCCTTGTGCCCTATTTCTTATCCAACCCAAGTACCCCCAGGCAATGACTGTCTCCCTTTATCCTCGAGGAAGCCCTTTTCCCCTGTCTGAAGAAGTTCCTGCCTAGCTGTGCCCTAGCACCCAGTGCTTGGCACCCAGCAACACCCCCCTTCCCTGCCCCCCCCTCCCCACTGCAGGGTGCCAGTGCCAGGCTCTACGGAGCAGAGCGGGGGCTGCTCCCAGAACCGGGTTGCTCCCCCAGGGACACCCCGGGAAGCTGCAGCCTGGGAGGGACAGGGTCACCCGGGAGGTTCCCTGTGAGCCCGGCATCCTGTTCCTCTCCTGCCCAGCAGAAGGAAGAGGGGAAACGAAAAAACAGAGGGGAACAAAAAAAAAAAAAAAAAAAAAAAAGAA
>WTSP01017998.1:0-12757 GCA_025331215.1 Actenoides lindsayi | reverse complement strand
CCGCCGCGGCGTCGTCCTCACCATCGTCACCGGCGCCGGGCTCCCCTCCGGCGGCCGGCGGTGGTGAGGACGGCGGGGCGAAGCCGCTGAGCGCGGCGGAGTACGCGCGGCGGGTGCACCAGTGGCTCTGGGACTCGTACTGCGGGTACCTCAGCTGGCAGAGCTGCCTGCCCGCCCTCCTCGCCGCCTCCGCCGCCGCCGCCGGTTCCGCCGCCTCCGCCTGCGCCAACGGCCCCTCTCGCATGGCCGCGCCACCGCCTCCTCCCTCCCCGCCGCCGGGGGCGGCCGCCGCCGCCGCCGCCTATTACAGCCCCTTCTACCTCTTGGCCCCGGTGCCGGCCCCCACGGCCAGCTCCGGGCCGGGGCCTCGCACCGCAGCCGCCCCCGCTTGGCCGGGAGCAGCGGGCAGGTTGGCCCCCGCACCCAGAGCGGCCTCCGGCAGCTCCGCCGGCACCAGCGGCAGCGGCGCCGCCAGGGAGCCGGGCCGGCCGGCAGGTGAGTGCGGGGCGGGGGGAAGGGGCGGGCGGGTCGGCCTCCGGCACTCGTGGGGAGGCGGCTGGCAGCGCCGCGGCCCCGGGTGAGCCTGCGAGGGATGGGGCGGGCGGCGGCGGTGGCGTTTCCCTCCCGGTGCCGTCGGCTTCTCGCCCGCAGCGCCTTCGGCCCCCGCCGTTCTGGGAAGGGGCGTCCCGAGAAGGAAGGTTGGGGGGGTCGGCAGCGTCGGGGGTCGCTGCGCTTCTCTGGGCTGCGGAGCCGGGCGTGTGGCTGTGCCTGGGGAAGGTGGCGGCCCGAATAGCGAGTTTGTAAATCCGGAGCTTCATCCGCAAGCTGCTGTCAGAGGGTTGCCTTGCGTGCGCAGCTTGTATCTTTAGTGCTTGGAAGATGTTTTCAGAGACACGGAGTTTATTTTTTTTCCAGTGAAACCTATTTTTGTAGTCGCAGGCTTGTAATGTATCTAGATTTATAAGTAACTCATTTGGATGATGAATTCTTGCCAGTTTTAGTGGGCTTTTGGTGCTCAAAGTCATTTTACTTCGCCGCTTTCATTCGAACACGCTTGCGTTCAACAAGCTGGCGACGGGGCCCGGGAGAAATGCAAGTCCATTGTGGCTTTAAAGAGTGAAGACCACGTACAGCAGTGCTTCCGTTTTATGTTCATTCAGCCGTTAAGACAAACCTGTGCTGAGCATGCCAGAGATAAGACCTGGGGCACAAACGTTTCTTCAGAAGGGGAGGAGCACCCCAGTGACATTTCGGACGTCTGGTAGCACCCTGAGTAGAGAACCACGGAGCAGAACACTGCTGAGGGGCTTTGGAGCAAAGCCAGGTCTCCTTTCTTTCTGCAGGGCCGAGTACAGCGTCACAGATCTGTGACATTATTTAGCAGCTCGGGGCTGGGTTTGAGGGGGCTACGCTTTTAGCTGCTTTTTCTTTCTCTTGAAGGGAAGGAAATCTAGCTTCTGAACTTGCTTCCTCCTTGTAGCTTTGAGCAGATAGCGTTTAAACACGACTGTAACTCCCGAGTAGTACTTTCTTGAACTGTGCCCCGATTCTGAGCTTTAGATTGCTTATGAACAGATATTGCCAGTCGTTGAGAGAGAGGATAGGGACAGAGTGATTCTTGGGCTTCTTCCTACTTCTCCAGGAACCAATGCCTTGTGTTAAATGCAGTTTAAGGCATGAGCAGCATTTCATGCTGCTGAACGTAGTTGTTCTGAATGCTAAATACCGTTGTAACGCCTGATTTCCTTGAGGGAACTCTGGATGTGACCTAGTGATAGCATACAACTGTAAAAAAGGCTGTTTATTACACAGCTACAAACAAAGCACTGCCGACGCTTCGGCTCCAGATTGCGGACGGATCTGTCTGGAACAGCTAAAGCGATTACGGCTCCTTCTTTCCTGCCGCAGATTATTGCCTACACAGCAGGCTTGGCAGGGCAGGCCGCGGAGCTGTCCCTGCGCCAGTGCGATTTACAGCCCGCTGTGCTTACGTCAGCAGAAATCAGTGACGGCTCCTGTTAACCTGCAGATTTTAAGCTGCCCGGTCCAACCTGCCCGAAGGTGTGCGGCCGAGCACCCGCGCTGACAGCCGGGGCAGCGGCAGGCTTCTTGTGGGTGTCCCTCGTGGTTTAAGACGCTTCCCCTGCTTGCCCTTGCCTACCTTACTGCAGATTAGTGCTCCTGCTGGGAACAGCGGGGCAAAGAGCGTGTCCAGGCTTCGGTGTCTGGCTGGTGCAAGCCCATCTTTATTGCTGCCTCGCTGTATGAGCCGAGACTTTGAGCTGCGTGCTGCGTTTGGCTGTCCCTGCCATACAAATGGTCACGCTTTGGCAAGGAGAATTGAGTTCATGTTGTTGTTATATATGTAATGGTCGTGGTACTTGATAGACGGTATCGATGCAGAGTGATTGATAAACTGGCTGTGAAACAAGGATAGATAAACCGAGGTATGGTAAATGAGGACTTGCTCTTATCTAATCACCGCTTGATTGTACTTCACCCGTTTCGAAAGCACCCAAGTTCTGTAGGCTTTCAGCTTTGCTTGCACAGCTCCTCAGGCCAGGGCTGGAGCATCAGTCCCAGCAGTTAACTGTGGAGGCTTATTCCGAGTGACATTTGACGATGATTTTAGAGATTGGAGAGGGGAACAAGTTTCTTTCCTCTTTCTTTTTCTCCTTTCCCTGTGTGGTGGGGTGGGCGTTCTTTGAAACACAAACCCAGTCGCAGTTTTCCACCGGTTACATCTCGTAGCACTTAAGTATTTCTAAAGGAAATTCTGATGCAAGTCCTTGCTGGTTTCATGTGAGAGTCAGAGGGGTAGGTGGGTCCAGATGAAATTATTTTGCAACACTGTTTATTCCTCGGAAACTTCCTAAGATCCTCTTTAATGTGTTCTTTGCTTTAATCATCTGAGGTAGCATTAGCAAGGAAAGCTTGTTAACTGAACTACTTGCTTTGTGTGTATTTGCATTTGGCCAATTAAACAGGAGAGAGGTGTTGCATTTCATGGCTCGTGGTGGGGCAGCGTGCTGTGTTTTACTAAAAACAGTAGTCTGTAGGAATATTTATGTCAAGTATGACTAATATTTTCATCTACTCCTGTTTCTGGGTCTGACTGGAGACAAAATAGGCAGTTTCCCTTTCAGAGAGTTGCCACTTGGTACATATGGAAGGCTTGCTGCAGAGTGATAAAGTTGTGGTAGATGCAAGATCTAATTTTCCTTTTATCTGAACCCTCAGATTTACTGAAATCTGTTTTCTATGAGGCTGTTGGCAAGAACACAAACATTGCTGAATCTTCAGTGTACTTTTGGTTCTTTAGTGGGGTGGGATTTTGACTGTAATCCTGACCGTGAGGGGACTCGAGTTCAGACTTTTATAGAAGAAGTTTCTTCATAGCTGAATTTAAACAATTAGATCACTTTTTTTATTCATACGCTTTTAGAAGTTTTCTCCAAGTGAGCCAAGATCAAGATGTTGATTATGCTCTCACGGTGAGGTTGATCTGACATGTTCTTTAGATGATAAACGTTAACTTTGTGTTAGTGCAGTAAAATCTGTGTGACATGAACCATTTCTGTTGCAGGCCGGGAGTTCGTTATCCCTTCGCTGGCACACAGGTTCATAGCAGAGATGGTGGATTTCTTTATTCTCTTCTTTATAAAGGCAACCATTGTTTTAAGTATTATGCACCTCAGTGGAATCAAGTAAGTTAAACCATTGAAAGCTTTGCTCTGTACAGCTTTAAGCTCTCTGTCCTCATGGAGGTGTCCTGATGTCTGTGTGATAGGATAAATTCTAATGCACATGATGGTGCTTCATAATGGTCAGAAGTTGAGGAAGAAGCAGCACTAGGTAACCCCCTTTTAAACACTTCCTGATTTGGGGTCAGCTAATGAAAACAAAGAATTTGTACTGGTGTCTTCATAGGCTCACAGACTCCTCACTCGGGCTAGATTAGACTTGCACTCTTATTTTCAGGGGGTAATAACAAGGTTTTTTAGAAGTCCTTTAAAATTTTCAAAGAAAAAACATTGTCAAAAAACCCTTTTTAAACAGCCTTTAAAAATACACAGATCTGAGTGGGACGGAGTTAATTTTCTGCAAGGCCTCTCCTGTGGTGTTGTTTTAGATCTGAGACCAAAACAACCCTAACCCACCACAAAAAGCATTTCAGATCCTGCATGCCAGAGATATACATACATTTAAAATACTGCTGGGAGTGCTGCCATGCTGCTGTCTTTACTGGGCATAAGTTGGGTTTTCTAAAGTATGATTAAGCATTGTGTGTATCAACTACACACCAGACTGAAAGATTCTTCCTTTCCCACCTTTATACTCCTAAATAATAGTTTACCTCAAAGACTCTTTATGTTTAATCTGGCTCTTCAGCTTATTGTGTAGCTCGTTTAGTTGCTCTGCTTTGGGTTGGTGCAATCAATTCTGTCTGATTAGGTGATGAGAGCTTGGTGTAGTCAGAGATTCCATGACGTTACAAACACATTTCAGAATCCAAATCTTCTGCTAAAGAACCTTCCAAATGTTGACTGTCAACTGATACTATGCAGATAACATCTTTCAGGTATCTTAAACTGCTGCTTGAGAGGTGTGTGGAAGGAGGGTCAAATCCAAACCAATAAATGTGTCAATGTAAATGGTTTATTTACAATACATGTGCAATTAAAATGCCAAACTCTCAGTTCTGTTTAGTCACTAAAACCTCCAACTCTAAGCTGACAGCTTGTATTTCCTGTTTGGTTTTAGTAGGCTAAGAACGATAGAAGAAGAAGTACTGGAAAGATGGGAGAAAAAAACCCAAAACATTGCTTCAGTGAAGTAGTAAAGGTGCTGGGAAGAGAGGGAATCTCTTTCAGTTAATTTACAGTATATTCGGTATTACTGCGTTTGCAAGAGCAAATAAGTTGCTTACAGTTAACTTTAGAGAAATACTCTGGGTTGGTTTTTTTGATTGCAAGATTTGCCTGAGGTTAGTCTGAGGGGTTGTCATGAAAAAATTACATCCTCAAGAGGAGACTTCAGTCCAAGGTTGTACTGAAGGGAAATGCAGGTTGTGCCCCACTATTTTCTTAATTACCACTACTTATTTTTTGTTAATCCTTAAGTCTGAAGAACAAGGAGCACAAGTAGTACAAATCAGGTGGACTGTTTTGACTGCACATTTCTATGTGAGTAGTAATTCTCACTCGGATGTGTGAGTAACAAGTTCTTGCCTAAATACCAGTTGCGAGTATGTCCATGCCAGGTATCAGGTGAGAATATGAAATCTTGTGAAAATACGTGAGTGACTCCAAACTGATTCTTTGCCCAGCTTTGGCAGGGCAAACAGCAGAAGGCTTCAGCTGCTTTAAGTTCAAATCTTCCTCTTGTGTGCCAAGGTGAAGAATCTCACTTATCTCCCAAGAAGTGAGAGAGTTTTCCCAACTCTGCAGCCCGCTACCCAGGGACACCGTTGTGCACAAGTGGTAATGAAGAATGATCTTTTCTTAATGAAAAAGGCAAAACAAAGTAGGCAGCAACTTGGAAGGAAACCCAGCGTGCTGAATTTTAATGGCTTGTTTAGTCTCAGAGAAGCCACGGAGCTTTTCTTCCTTTACTAATAGAAGAACTGAAGGAGTGAATACTAGTGCTGAAGGGGTACGTTGGTATTGGAAGGAGGATGGTTTTAAACTTCAGTCTTATTTTGAACAGGGACATCTCTAAATTTGCCATGCATTACATCATAGAAGAAATAGATGAAGACACGTCCATGGAAGATCTGCAGAAAATGATGATCGTAGCTCTCATCTACAGGTTATTAGTCTGCTTCTATGAGGTAACTACTCATAAACCTTAATTCTAGAATTAATAGCTGTCAAATAAATGTTAAAAAAAAGAAAAATCTGTCACCATTTGCCTATAAAGTAAATTTTCTTGTATTGGGGATTATGTTGACGTGACATCTACAGAGTTTTGAGGAAAACCAGCAAACAGCATGGTGGTGTGTGGAATTGAAATAACTTTTCTTTTACAGATAATCTGTATTTGGGGAGCTGGTGGAGCAACCCCAGGGAAATTCTTGCTTGGACTGCGAGTTGTGACCTGCGATACCTCTGTACTTATTGCTCCCAGCCGTGTGTTAGTCATTCCATCTTCCAACGTCAGCATGACAACGTAAGTGCTCTTAGCTCAGCCCTGCTGCTTTGCAATAATCAGATTGCAAGAGCCAGCGTTAGATTCCGTGCTCTAAGAATAAAAGAGCAATTACTCAGTCTTGTATCTTTCGGGTTCGGTGGTAAAATAATCATCTCTGAACTCTGGAGATTGATATTTGTGCTGTGCAAAACTGAGGCATCAAAACTTGAAAGTAAACTAACTACTAATGCATGCAAAACCATGAAAAGAAGGCGCTGAATGTTTTCTTCTCATTTCAGGTCCACCATACGAGCTTTGATCAAGAATTTTTCTATTGCTTCCTTTTTTCCTGCCTTCATTACGCTGCTGTTCTTCCAGCATAACCGAACAGCCTATGATATCGTAGCAGGGACTATTGTGGTAAGAAGAAATGGAGTCAGATGATACCAAAAGATGAGGTTTCCAGACTGGTTTTGAACATCCCCTCCCACCCCCGGTGAATAAAGACCTCCCCCCACAACTGAAATTGAGGTGTCTATCAGAATCTTTTGCCCAGATTAAATGGGAACTGATTCAGAAGCTAAAAGAAAACGTTTTGCTCTGGTATGATGCCAGCAGCTACCTTCAGAGTATTGGAGTTTTCATAAATGCCAGCGAAGTTTGGGAGACACAATACCTGCTGTTTCTGGAAGTATTAACCACTAATTGTTGATAAAGAAAGCGGCTGTATTAACTGTGGAAAGGAACTGTTCTGTTTGTCAGTCCCCACCTTGGAAGGAATGTCGCTCCTGCTGTTTTGGACGTTGGCAGGTAACAAGAAAATCACGTTGTTTTTCCAAGCAGTTACCTAAGTCTACAGTAAACTCTGAGGGGAAGAGAACTGCAGTATTAGACGGTAAGGCAAAGCAAAATTGCCACGTGTGTAGAAAGACATGAGCAGTGTTTATCACATCCCTTATTACTGTTTCACAAATCATAGTCCCCCCACCACTTTGAAGTATTTTATCAGCAAATCGACGTGGAAAGCTTCTTGCATGGTTGTCTCAAATGTTGTCACTACTTTCATGTGTCAGAGCTAATAAAGAAGTGAAACAATAGCTGCTTTTTCTCTGGGAAAGGTATGTTAAACTGCAGTGTTCGAGGCAGTTTGGAGCTAGGAACAGTACAAGTCCTGCTCATGAGAGGTAACATTTTTGCTTCTTTTTGGAGTGAAAGCACTTGTCTGTATTTTTTGCATATAATACCAAGCGAAACAACTGAACCTGTTTCAGGAGCATGCAGAAACATTAACCTAAAAGTGTTATGGGTGTGAATCTATGGAAGTACAAATACTGGTTATTTCCACTTTATAATCCTGGCTACTGGGTTGTATCTTCAGAATAACTTAAAGTACTGAATAAAGAAGTCTAATATTTTGCATGGTTACGTAGCTTTGATAATTTGTTTATTCTCATGTTATTAGTATCTGGGGAAAGGATTATAAGCAATAATCTTAAATTAAAATTCTTCTAGAGCCTGGTTTTTGTGTGTTCCTCCCTTAGGCCTAACCTGTCACTCAGAGGCTGCCATTCTCACCCTACAGTTTTCCATTGTCAACCAAACCATTGTTCAGATATTGGAGTTCAGTTATATCAGCTTCACTTGAAATAACTTAATTGGTAATGTGTTAATTTTCTGCAGTATTTTAGTTTGGCAAGTGGTGTTCTTCTGTGTACCATGATTTAGACATCTGGAAATACATAACCACCTCTAATCCCTCCAGAGGCAGGATGTGACTGAATAGCAGCTTCCAGGGGTGGTTTTAAAGTCGAGCTGCTGCATATTTTCTATCTATAGAAATACTGATTGGAGCTCTACCCCTGTAAAATAGAGGTTTACCTTTGTCCTCCTGTCAAGTCTAGGCTGTGGTTAGCAAAGAACCTAACTTTGTAATGGTGGTACCTGTAGCTGTACCAGAAGAATTCCCAATTTTGGCAAAAAAAAAAGTAACAGCAAAGCCTCCAAAGACATTTAAAGCTTACGCGGTTATGCAGGTCTCCAGTTCTGGCTGTAGCCATCCACTCTCACCCATAAACTGAATGCTGTGGCTTAGTAAAAGTTCAGCTGTGGCCCCCAGACACTCAAGAGCATTTCCTCTCATTTTATTAGAATAACGTCTGTTCTCCAAGAAGCTCCTCCAACTGCTACAAAAGTGGAAAAAACCCAAATTACTCATTTACAAGGGGTGTACTTTTTCCTCTTCAGTTAGAATGGTGAATGTTTGTAACATCAGCTGGTCTTTTGGTGTTTAAATAGTTCTATAAAAATTAACTGCAGCTTGCCA
Organism: Actenoides lindsayi; assembly: GCA_025331215.1. NCBI lineage: Eukaryota > Metazoa > Chordata > Aves > Coraciiformes > Alcedinidae > Actenoides > Actenoides lindsayi. Next base: position 4,302 of record WTSP01017998.1, on the reverse strand, counting down.
GCTGACACAGGGCTGTACAATAAAACTCTCCTTAACAGGGAACCTCTCACTGATTTAAGATCATCTAAATCAGCGTTACTGTCAAAAAGCAGAGGCTGGAGAAAAAAGATAGGACATTGCTCACATTGAGGGAACTGTCTTGGACAGCTGCAGCTGCCTTCTCAGAAAGTTAAAACTGCCAAAGTATATTTCATAGTTTTTATTGATGGCATTTATCCCATGGTTTAACATGTTAATTATACTGTAATAAACATGGCTTTAATATTAAACTTTTCCTTATTATCCAAAGTCACCACAGTCCATTTCAGTAAATAGAAAAATATATACTTAATACTTTGTACAATACTGGTTTTTGGTCCAAACAAAAATGGATCAGAAAAGCCAATAAACTTACTTTAAGAATTCCCAATTTTAAAGATTTTCTAAATGGATTTAGGCAACTTTGAATAATGGGATTTACATAAAATCTGAGACAATACTAAACAAAAATGGCCGTAACACACAAAATTAAAATTTCAATTTCACAGATTTGTTATGCCAAAAAAGTACATAGAGAAACAAAATTGTATTTACACATGTTCCATAATAAAATAACAAAGGCGAGACAGGTGATAAAGGGCTGTAAGAATGAAAATATAGAAATAGCATATAATTATTAAATGAAGAACTACAGATCTAACAAGTCCTTAGCATGGATCATCCTTTGATCAGTCTTCCTCTATCAGAAAATTTTTTTTTTTAGTGCACGATACACCCAAACTCACTCACTTCACACATACACCAGCACAAACTCAGCATAGAAATCATTCGTTATCAACATTCTCTACTCTATACAGCATCCCTCGCTGATATAATTACAATTTCCAGGCGTCAGTAAACGCAGATGAGCGCACATAGTGGTGCAGATGAGGAGGTATTGTACAAGCCATTCACTGTGCAGGCTCTACTCACGGCTACAGCCAGACCATGCCGAGTCAGTGACAGAAGTAACTTGCTGGAGTCTAAAATAGTTTTGCTTGAGAACGGCCCCGGTGCCAACTCTATTAGTTACCAAGAAAAAAAAAAAAAAAAAAAGAAAAAAAAAAAAAAGCCCCCAAAACAAACCTAACTGGGGAGAGGGAAGGGTAGGAAAGGGCAGAAGAGTTTTATATTCCTTTAGGCAGATCTGACTTCAGCTAACCCAGCATGAGGTACGATCCCAACAGCTGAACAATGCAGGGTAGTAGCTGCTTCCAAAGTTACTTTACCAATTGGGCGGTTATTTTCTACGTCTAACTGCAGTCTTTATCTTCCGACCAGAAACTGAAGATCCAGAGGCAGAGAAAACATTTTTCCCATTAGTCCTATCAAAAGAAATTAGTAGTTCAGAGTTTAGGACAGTGGTAGCTGAAAATTCAGTAGCAGCACTGAGTAGATATTCCAGAACAACTGTTTCATAGTCTTGTCTCACTAGTTACCAGCTGGCAACAAATGCCATATGATGAACAGGAGGAAGAGAGTTCCAGAAACCAAAAGCAATTAAATCTCTCTTATTCAGAAGGTAAGTAGCAGCATAATGGCTAGTTAGGGACTTTACCTTTCAAGAACAAGACAACTTCGCATACGTTGCCGTGTGAGATCTCAGACAGCTAGGCTCCTTTAAAGATACCGTCGCTTAGTTAGCCAGTCAGGCTAATTCAAGGCAGGACGCCCAATTTACTTTCAAACTCCAAGGTTCATTTGAACACCTCATGATTTAACAGCAGTAGAGGCTGAACACTGTCCACTGATATTACCCGAAGCTCAAGCGAAATTCCGATACGGTCTCTTACCCCACTGTAAATGCTGGAGGCTGGCTGAAGGAAAATCCTGAAGAGCCAGAAGGCTGTGCCGGTGCTGCTGGTGCAGGATGATCTGCACCAAAAGTAAATACTCCTGGGTTACTTGAAAAGTTGAAATTAGGAGTATAACTTCCAAACTGGAATACAGAACCTGGGAAGATGGGGCGGAAGCAGAATGGAGTAAGAAAGTTAAGTTTGAGTTCATCCTTTCCAGCAAAATCCTCAGGTTCTTCCCACTACCCTTAATAAGTGGTTTTTACAGGTCACTCAAGATGACAAAGCTGGAAGAGGGGGGTGCCCCAGAAGTGCCAGATTACTACAGGAACAGTACAGAGAAAAACAGTCACTTTTAACAGAGAATCAAAAAGGGATTCTGAGCACTGCTGGCATACTGACAACTAATTGTTTTCCACCTTCTGTACCACCATCGAGTTGATACCTCTGCACACTGAAGTTTATTAATAAAAATTACTGAATCATGTAGAATTACATCCAAGTAAACTCTCTTCTGTTCATACAGTTGATCTGGGGACTGTCTCATTTAATGTGCTGCTAACACAGCACCTCATCTTAAAAAAGTAAATACCTACCATCAAAGTAACTGATAAGCAGCAGACAATCTGTGGAGATTTTTGTCTTTAAACTGCTCCCTCAGTAATGAAAGACTGAGTGCCAACGAATCTACTGGTTAGTAGCAAAATGTCAGTTACTTTTAATGGAGGCTATGTTGTAAAAGTTCCAAGAGGATGAAAGGAGGCTTTTCCCTGTAAGTATCTGATGTCATGATACCAAATACACAGGTTCTGGCAGTGTGCTTTTTAACAATTACTAGTGTGGAACAGTCCTTTCTTCCACTTAAATCAGAAAGATCATTCTCTGTCTGCCCCGTTCCCACAGTATTTTATACTTCATTAGTAAAAAGAATGTTAAATAAAGCCTTAACCCATAAATGCTTAAAAATCATTCTGCCCATATTCTCACACAACAAGTCCCCCAGTGCAAATAAAATCGCCAAAGCCTGTTAACAAAGTCAGGTAACTTAACTACGCTAACAAACGCAAAAATACCAGTTTCGCAGCGCTTCTGCCATTCTGGTTTGGACAATCTTACCGGTGAATACTCCGTGGTTTTCAATACTACCTTTTAATCACTAGATTTCTCAAGAAAACAAACCCCAGTATCTAGTGGCGGGGTTGCCAACCTCCAACACATGGTAAGTCTGGCGTGGAGAAGGTGAGCGGGCAGCCGGCACACCTACGGCACGGCCTCCGCAGGCGGGAGCGAGGCACAAAGGGTTAACTCCGCACCCATTATCCCTACCCCGAAACGTGTGTGCAAAGCAGAAGGCTTGCTTCTTTGTACAATGTAAGGTGTGCTTCACGAAAAATCAAAGTCAATATATAAATCTTTGAGACCAAAAGGGAAGAGGGTGGTCGGGACTCACCAGCACTGGGGGTACCAGAGCCAAAGCCTGGCTGTTGGGTCGCTTGCTGCGCGAAGACGGGGGGCTGGGTGCTGCTCGTCACGGAGCCGAAGGCGGGAGGAGCAGGCTGAGCACCAGCTGAAAACAGCGGTGTCGACAGCGAGCCGAAAGTCGGAGCGCTTGGCTGGCTGGACCCTTGGCTTTGGCCAAATGCTGGTGGCTGGCTGGTGCCAAATGGTGGGCCCGCGGCGGGTGCTGAAGGCCCAGAGCTGAACATGAACGAAGAGGGCAACCCTTGGGGGAGAGAAGAGAAATGTCAGTACGTGCTGGGCTTCCTCCCCCAAGAATGAATCCAAAAACAAAGGTTCTAAAACTCCCATGTTTCCCAAGGTCTGGTAGCTGAACACTCATCTTCATTTCATATTAATCATGTGAGTATATAAAACAACCGCTACCTCAGCCACACACAGAAATTGTGCCTTTTCCTGTAAGTAACACAAACTCCGTGCTTGTGAGAGTCAGACAAAACTAGATCTCAAACATACTGGCTGTCTAGACTCAGATTACTGCCTTAGCGTTCATGTTCCAGAAAGAGATTCCCATAAACAGTACATTTTCATGTGTATTTACTAAAAGCTGTTTATATCACTAAGAACACTCATTCAAACTATTTTTCAAGCATGGGAAATAAGGCTCCCGATTTATTAGGACTGGAAGAACATGAATCAGCAGCTGCACCCTTCCCCTACCCAAATATTTACCACTATCAATTTCCAGAGGCCAAATCAAGCTTGCGGTGATCTCTCTCTACTCAAAAACTCAGTTCAGCAGAGTAATTCTCTGCCTAACATCAAGAGACAACCAGCTCATTTGTTTAGCTGCTTCGGTTCTGCACACCCAGCAGAAATAACAACACAGAAATACATGACTGAGCAGTGACTCTGAACACCCACCCCCCCCACACACCCCCCACCACCACCCACCCCCCCCCCACCCCCCCCCCCCCCCCCCCACCCCCCGCCCACCCCCACCCACCCCCCACCCCACCGCACCACCACA
>WTSP01017995.1:46525-58073 GCA_025331215.1 Actenoides lindsayi | reverse complement strand
TATATTTTAGGGCTTTGTTTGCATGCCTCCTCATGCGGCAAAGATGTGTCATTCACACAGAATATAAGCTTGTTAAAAAAAAAACAAAAAAAAACAGATGACGGGTGCAACAATTATTTGTGTGGGTTTTTATTTCTTTTAATAGAAAATTCTAATATAAAACAGCAAACATTTTCAGTTTGCCTTGTTTACAAAAATATTATATATATTTTTTTTTATATTTCTGACATAACTAAATGCACTATTCAATAAAAATATTCTTCCATCAGCTAACTTCTCTTTTTTAAAAAATTAATAAAAAAGTTATATAAATAATGGTTGCACCCCCCCACCCCAAAACTGATCTCGCAAGCCTTGCTGGATCAGCTTAGGAGAACCAACACTTTGACACTTTTTGGGGGGACAGGGGGCGAAAGGGGATTAGAAACCAGAGACCTCCCCTTCACCCATCCATCCTTCTCCAGTTACATCTGTTGCAAAAACCTGTTTCTCTGGGGTTAAGAAAAAGGGGAAAAGTTGCTTTGCACTTTCTTTTTTTTTTTTTTTTTTCTTCATATGAAATGACACCATGAAAAATTCAGGGACCCAAATCCACTCTTGTAGTAGTTTTACAAAAAAGGAGCAATTTCATTGAATTGTGCTGGAGATCAAATGGTGTGGCGGTAGAAATGGCCTCTCTGGAAAAATCCAGTTTCATACAGGTGGAACCAAAAGGGTTTTACAGGACACTACCCAAAGTTTTATAGAAGACTTCAAGGTCACTTAACTAGGGGCTTCTGAACTCGCATATGGAGTAGCACGAGCTCCATGGGCTAATTCAACTCCAACACACATCTATCGCCAGCAGAAAACACAGGTCAAGCACTTGAGAGGGTTTTGAGAGGATCTGACATATTTTCTACCGGTTGCTACTGTTTCATCCTACTCAAGCTTCACTGGATTTTTCCAAAATGAGGCTTTCCCCCTCATTTTTTCTTCAAAGGTAAGGCAAACACTGGAAAATGCTGGAACTAAACAGCCCCCACACACCCAAAGCACACACAACATGGTGAGGGGAAGAAGAAAAATAACCCACATATGTTTTACCACCCTAGGTCAAAAGGCCAAGAAGACAAGTTCTCCTGATTTCAGAGTGTTAGTATATTTTTATACACAGCCTATACATTTAACACATGTGCCTCGCTACTATTTAGTTATTTATAATTATTTTGCTTTTTTTAACCACAGGAGAATAAACCTTGCTATTTACAATATATAACAGGCAAGTGATATATCCACATTAACATAAATACAATTTTTTTGTGTTGTTTTTTCTTTTTTTTTGTGTGTTTGGTTTTTTGTGTGTGTGTGTGTGTTTGGTTGTTGGTTTTTTGTGGTTTTTTTTTTTTAAATACTTACAGAAAGCATCCAGGCTTCAGTGCGTGAGTTATAATACACAGAAGAGCTCTTTCACTCAGTAGTTCATTCACTCTTTGCCACTTTCTTCTACTCAAGCTTTGACAATCTGCCCTGTTGTCCACCCAGTTCCCTCTGGCCAAACACTCCAAGTGACCCCATCCTACCCAACCCAGGTATTTTCTCTGCAATGACACCTATGCCAACACTGCCCTCTCTTCTGCATCTAGGGACTCATTCTCCTCTCACACCAGTGCAATGTGGAGTTACTCCAGTGAGGTCAACGGAGACAGAGACACCAGTGAAAAGAAGGAAAATGAGGCCCATGGTTTAAATATAACAACAATAATAATAATAATAATAATTAATAGTAATAGTAATGCACATAAATTGTGGCCCATTCTTTAATTAAGAACAAATTAGTATTTTTTAAATTTTTTTTTAATAAAAGAATGGAGCCAGAAATAGTAATTCAGACCCAAAAATCCTCATGTTTTGAGCAGGTTTGGATCCAGCCTTACTTTGGAGGGGGAAGAGCTATTCTAGAACACACACAAAAATGTAACAGTGAGTTTGCACATATGTGTGAGAGAGAGACAGAGGGAGAAAGAGAATTTAACATAATACCACATTGAAACCATAAGAAGGTCCTTCTGAAAGGCTTTACAATAAATAAATGTTCGTTCAATATTTATATATATATATTTATGTGTCAGCATGTGTGTATATATGTATATATATATACACACACACGTGCACACACTGAATAATAGGTTTCTAGTCAGTTTATTTCTTTAAGCCATTAGATAAACTGCTCGTGGGTGACTTTCAGAGCGGTGCATCTCCCAGAAGCTGCGAGACCTTCCTGCGTTGAGTGGACCACCGCGCATTTGCCATGGTAGAAGGGACAAACACCACGTGCGGATTCCTCCTTCACCAGCAATACCCCCAACCTCCAAAATCGTACAGCAAATAAGCAAACATTTAAAAAAAAAAAAAAAAGACAAAAAAAAAAAAGACAAGACAGTGCGCTTCAGCTTTGCAGGACCATAGCGCTATGAACAGTAACATCTTGTGTCCCCCTCCATGTCCCCACCTCAAGATTTGATGACAACAAGCCAGGCTGGACTGCAGGTTTTTGTTACCATGAAAATTAGAAAAAAAATAAAATAAAAAAAAATTAAAAAAAATATCAATTTCTCCTCCCAGTAGATGCACATGAATGGCTTAAATATTAGTGGCTACTATTTGGGAGAAAAAAAAAAAAAAAGTAAAAATAAAAAAGAAAAGGAAAACCACCTTGAAAAGTAATGGTCCATCTTGGAAAACTGCTCTTTTTACTTGGCTAACATCTACTACTGCTTGAAGAACTCCAGCCAGCTTCCTTCTTTTAAGAACCAGATCAATGGCTTCTATAAAATTGGCAGATGTCATTAGTGCTGGACAATCAAAAAATGCTACCAAAAATAAAATAAAATGCCCTCTGCTCTCCAGTGTTCCCTTAGAAAGCGTTGTTGAGGCATTCACCATCTGCTTCCAATCCACTTTGATATGACCGAAGGATATTGCCGCATCAAGTCCTAGATTGTAAGTATCTTCTTCCATGAAAAAAAAAAAAAGAAATGCTGAAGGTTGTCATCTATTTCACAGCGTCAGAGCAATCTGCCACTGCAGTCAACTTCTGGCTTCTCTGGCCACTTGATAGTTTGCCTCTGCGTTGATTGGTTGTTCAAATCCAATAGTTGGTTACTATTTAGCAGTTGTATTTTTAAAATACAGTTCTTGATCTAGTGGTTAAACAAAACAAAACAAAAACAAAAAAAAAGAAATATTAAGGTCATAGGGTTTACATACAGCTTGTGTCATGTACCACTGCCATGGTTTTAGAGTAATTGGAATGATGACCTAGTAAAAGAAAAGTCAACTCCTCCAGAGGTCTGATGCAGTCCCAAACGGCTGCTATACCATGCAAGACAGCACTGCATTCCAAGATGCACTCAAATTTCTCGTCCTACTCAGAAACACATGTCCAAATTCAGCTGGCACAAGGCTAAAAAAGTTCCAGTTCAGTTTTCTGAAGCAGTTACCACAGGGTGAATTCAGTCAACAAGAGGTGGGAAGAGGAGAGAAAAATCATGCACAAAGGGAAAATGAAAGTATCTAGTGGTTTGGTTTGTTGTTTTTTGGGTTGGTTTTTTTTAAGAAAAAAAAAATAATTAAGACAGTGATAGTGCTAAAGAAACTGCATTCAAAGAAATTGGTTTTTTTTAAAAAAAGATCACGTGATTGGACTGAAGGGGACAGGCACATCTGGTTTTCTACTGTCTTCCCAACCTCTTTCTTGGATATATTTGTCTGCAACATGGTGGACCCAACATTATTTTGAGCTGCATTTGGTGATCAAAGCATGCGGATACGGAGCTGTCATTAAGAGGTGACCCTCCCAGTGGGTCTCTTTGTCGGAGCCTTGTTCGCTCGATGTGCAGAAACTCCACCAGAAGAGCCATCAGGGCTGTTCCTGGTCACCCTACGCACCTCTCTCCAGTTTTAGAAGGGGAAAAATAAACAACCGCTTCCCGTACTGTTGCATGCAAAGCAGAAAGATCTTTCTTCCGGATCTGCTTAGCTCCCTAAGCAGCTGGGTAAGCTTCAGGAATAAAGTAGTATAGGTTATTTATGCCAAAGAGAATATATTAGCCCAGGAGTTCACGGGGGGGATTGGTGAAATGATCAAGATGTTCCAAGGATAAGTGATCCGTCAAACTGCGTAGACAACTAAGGTGAAGGTCAACTGGTGTGTAACCCCAGTGTGACAGGCACTTATTTCCACATGTTTGGACCTCATTAAAATTCAGTCTACAGGAAAACAAAACAAAACAACAAAACAGCAACACAGCCGGGTCACCTGTACCCTACAAAGTGCTTATGTCTCAACATAGCTTTCAGATCCCAGAAGGTCAATCAAACCCTGTTTGTCTCCATATGTAGTTCTCACAGATCGCCAATCGCCCGTCACCGAGGGTTGCCGGCAAGCAGAAGACGCGTCAGTCTTTGCAGGTATAAACCTCTTCTCTCTGGGTGCATTGCTTGCATTCCACATAGCAGCACCAACGGACCTGGCATTGGCACGGACGGGTGACCACCCGGCTCTGCGTATTGTGCCCTCGCCCGCAGCAGATGCTGTCACAGTTCTTGTCCTTGTAACATTTCCTTCCCGAAGTCCCAGGAGAGTATCTACTCATCATACAGAAGCTCGGGGAATCGTCAATGTAGACAAGATCCGTAGTCCTTGGGATTTGATCACTGTGACCAGGGATGGACTTCTTGGGTGGGGAGATGTCTCCTTCCCCCGTGGCCTCGTTGGTAGTGCTGCCCACTTTGAGCGATGTCTCGTACTTCTGCTTCAGCTGCTTTCCTATTTCGTGGAAGGGAGAGAGCTGCCTCCAGCACGTTCGGACAGTGCAGGATCCAGATACACCGTGGCATTTACAGGTTGTCTCCACTCCAGCTTTGATGACCTGCAGACACACACGGCCGCAGAAGAAAATCAGTTATGGGGGAAGAAATTAAGACACAGAAGAAAATAATAACTGTAATTTGCTTGAAGACGTTTCTGGAACACAAGATTGATGACAACACAAAAACTACGTGTTGGAAAAGGAGAGATGAGACATACTACAGGGAAATACTAGTTTTAGAATGGTCCCAGTTTCCAGGATTATGATGTTTACCTGCCAGAATCTTGCTTTATTGGGTAGTTAATGATACTAGTAAGGTGAACAAGGCTGTCCAGTGCTGGCAGTCATCTACATAGACAGAAATCCAAAGCTGTGATACAGCTAAGAGATTAATACATATTTTTAACACCTATTGAGTTATTTTGATAAGAATAAAGAGATAAGATGCAACAAGGTGAAGGAGCTGGTTTAGTGGAAAGAAGAGGGAGAGCACTGCAAATGCATAGGTAGCACAGGCTCCAGAACGTGAGTATGGACAGTAGGATTCACCTCCATACCACAACACACAGGATTACCACCTTAAACTCACACAACTCCCAGTTAGCAGCACAGAGTCGGTAGAAACATGGTTAAGCTGTGCCATTTCCACCAGTATCAACTAGGTCTATCATGCCACCCAGTTCACTTTGTGATTAAAGGGAAAAAAACCAAAACCTTTGTGTAGCTGAAACATATATAGATATAGATACATAGATATATATATCTATCTAAGCCCTTGAGAACAACTGCCTGAACTACCATCCCCAAAACCAGCATCTCCAAAACCATCTCAGTAGCTTCTGCCTCTCCAGCTTGTGTTCAGGATCCTATTCTGAAGCGTGGTAGCACGTTCAAAAGGACCTGCCAATTTTTCTTTTCTGCCAGCCGTGAAGAAGCCTGCGCGTGCTTTGAAAAACAAAGAGTTCCATTGCTCGCTGGCCAAACACATGTTTAACGAAGCACATTTTCACTCAGGGTGAAGCCCAAGGCTCCCTTGGGTTCCTCTGCGCCCTCCCTTTTTCCGAAAAAAATTGAGATGTGAAGAAATGGAAAACAGAATCCTGTGTGAAGGGCTCAGTAATTCCAGGTGCTTTAACACAGCCCCCAGGATTTACTCCGCCTGTGGCACCAGCTGTAGGCAGCTTGGATGGCTGGCTGGCTTCTCACACAGAAGGTTTCAAGGCGGGAGGGGGGGGGGAAGTGAAATCTGGGTTGATGCTTCAGTGAGAAGAATCCATCCCAGTGGGTTCAGTCCTCAGCCCATCAGGCAGTGACCCCTGGGGATTACAACAGGGCTGGTGGCTGCAGGGAGGACTCTTCAACCAGAGAGAAGATGTGGGGGGCAGCTGCTCTGCAGGGAGATAAGAGGACTTTAAATTTCCAGTTCTGGCCATGGGAACAGACCCTTTGTACTAAAGGCTGAACCACCTGCCCCATCACATCAAATAGGAGCGGCTCCCAAGTCAGGCTGCAGGAACCTCAACTGCCACCTCAATGCTTCAGCAGCACCTCGGGAGGAGCACATCTTGAGCTTTGACCAGGCAAGACAGTGAGTAAGGCTTACAAAGAACCTGATCCAGGGGTGGAAAAGCCACATATCTAAACACTGCGTAGAGCTTTCTAGTGAGGGGGTAAATAGAAATGGCATAACACAGGCATTCAGGGGCTGCTGCACCCAAGTGTTGCCTGCAAAAGTCACTGTCTGGGGAGGAATTGGTTGCAAGGTTCGGGTCCCAGACTACCATAAATTCTATAATGTACTGGCAGAACCTTCTGTAAGGTGTTGTCAACTACAATGGAAACTTATTTTCTTCTCTCTGCAGGGAAAAAAAAAAAAAAAAAAAAGCAAAGCACTTATGACCAAGGTCTTCATACAAAGAAAGGGAAGACACTGAAACCCTTGGAAGTGGATTCTGCCCCCTCCACACCAGAGATCCCATGCTGAACTTTATGCCTGCTTAGCTTGGTTTCAAATCCTTTCTTAATTAATTACTCTTTTTATTTTTTTATTTTAAAATTCAAACACTTGCAGTGAGTGTTGTAATGAGAAATAAAACTCATCTCACAGATCCCTAAAGGAGGGAAATAACTTGTTTAAGATATCAGAAAGTAACTGTGTAATGTTTCATTTACTCCCAAAGCAAAAGAAAGTCAGTCTCCATCTAGCAAGAGGTCCAGATCTTGCTTGGGGACAGCTTCCATGGGAATAGCTCACTTTGGACCACCACAAAGTGTAAATACAGAAGGAAGAGTAGAGACAACGGAACCACAGCATTCACATAGGAGGTGGGAGGAATGGAAAGACAAGGTTATTTACAACAGGAAAAGCAGCATGGGAAGGAGAAGCTGGATCAGGAAGGGAAGAGAAGAAAGCAAAGAGAGAGTCAAAGGTTATTCATCTCACAGAGAGACAAGGATGATCTCCAGAGGTCCCTTCCAACCTCTACCATTCTGCGAAAGGTGGTAACAACCCCCCGGGTGCTGTAAAGAACACGACTCCCATAAATTGACAGATGCTACAAAAAGGATCCCAACCTTTTTGAATCAGGCTGTAATAAAGATGTTTCATGGCACAAAAGCATAACCCATCTCCTTACATGTAGCATCTGAATGTTCTCCCCTGCCTTCTCCAGAGATAGATTTACACCTGGGACTCCTCCGTGGGCAACATGAGAGCAGACAAGTTATTTGGACAGTCACAGATAACCTGTATTCTGTCCACAGATCATAAACAGGTATTTACAGTTCTAGTTCTCCCTCCCTGTCTGTTCCCCAAAACAGGGTATGGTATAAACACCCCTTTAAACCAGCAAATTAAAACAGAGTTTGTTTTACAGAGCTGCCTCCTGTCAAGGTACTACTGAAGGTGCCCTTCCTTTGGGTATCTATGGTATCTGAAACTGAAAAAAAATCTCCTCCCCTCTGCCCATTATGGCATCTGCCCACATTTCAGCCTCGTAACAGCAGAGGACTGGCTCCACTCCATTTCCTGACCATCCGGTTCTTAATTATTTGGCTGCATGAGCCCCGCTGAGCACCATGTGCAAATGTGCAATAGGTCATGGACTCAGAATTGGGGCCTGGCCCAATCCTGATATTACAGAGACATTTTTAGAAAGACACTAGGCATAATACGGCCTTCAGCAGAGCCTGGCCAATGGTCACACTTCATTCCTGTGACAGCCAAGACCTTTTCAAGCGCAATCCAATAATACACAGTAGCATTCAAACAAGTGACGGGTTACAGAGAGAGATGTGTTACTGCTTATAGTACTCAGCTGGGCAGGCTTGGTTAGGGGCTGTCACGCTTTGCGTGCCAAAGTGTCTAGCCAACTCTGCAAGAAATCCCACAATGTTAGACAAGAGTGTACAGAACATGTTTTGACACCGAGGAGAAAGAAAAATAATAATAATTAAAAAAAAAAAAATAGCAACCCTGACCCATCCTGTCCCTTATGTAAAGTCACATTTCACTGGGCATCCAGAAGCGAGAGATGAGTTCATGTGAAACAAAGCTCCTAGACCTGATTTCACGCCCAGATCATCTGCAAACTGGACAACATTGCTGAGATACTTGCAGGAGGGCTGCACACTGCAGTCATTCATCAGTTCAGGCTTTTCTCAACCCTTCCATCTTCCCCAACCCATTCACACCTGCTCCACCTGGAAAGGGAGATGACCACCATTGTACAGGACATGGGAAAGCAAGAAAACAAAGGGAATTGTCTAGCTGGTAGACACACTCCTGTGCACAGGCTTGGCTGGATTTAGAACTGGTTGAAGAAGGCACGGTTGTGAAATGGAGAAACGGAGGAAGGAAGCCTGGACACGGGGCTGTTCTTGTCAGGAGCCACCTCTCCAGAGCTCAGTGGGAGAGCTGACATTGCAGGTGTGGTACATCCAAGGCATCTACATGGTGCTGGCAGATACGGCACAACACGTGTTGGAAATCCAGAACCTGAGGGATTGGCAGCTAGCAGATGGTAGTAGACCTTCAGCCAGGAACAGGCATGTAGGTTTAGGCACTTGAATCACACCATCCAGCCAAGGTTGACCTCACTGAAGCAGACATTTGAGTGTAAATGCCTACATTTGACAAATACCTCAAAACTCTCATCTGACTCCGTGGAGCTGAAGCGGGCAGAGGATCCTGCAGTTAAGCAGACACCTGCACAGTAGCTCTCCAGGCTACACCAACTGCGCTGACCACATCGCTACTCACTAATAGGAGCCTAGGGACTCGGCTCACATGGAGCCAGCTCAGTTTAGACATCTTAACCTGTGAGCAGAATGCCCCCCTGGGATGAATTCAGGAGTCTAAATATCAACATCTAGCATTATTTGAGGTACTGTCTCTCCAGGAGCATAAAGATCTCTCAAAGTGCACTAATGAGTATATTTAGGTAGATGAATCCTACTCTCCTCGTCTGGACTTAAACAGTGATGAACAAAGCTCCTAATGAATCCCAGTCTGTCGTTTTGTTGCGTTTTTTTTCCCTCATCCACTTCTATCTCCTCATTAAGCAGTGGCTAGGACAGCTTAGATGTCATGCACTGGTGGACCACAGTATAAAAGGTTTCCATTGTCCTCATGCTCATGAATGCACCAGTTCATGGAATCCAACATGTGGATTTTCATATGGCCACTGTGCAAGTGTGGTGCGTCCCAACTGCCCCGTAAACCTTCTCCTTGAAGGACCGGGAAGGGCTCAAGAATGTTATGAGGCAGCTATAGTGAAAATCCTAGAAAAATTTCTTCCCCAGCCAGCCTCCCCTGCTGCTGTCAGTCACGATGCAGCTACTCAAGGCAGTGCATGATGGAGAACTGCCATCTATAGGCCCCTAACCATCCACAAGCCAAAATGAATCTTGGCAAAGCCCTTCTGCTCCCCATCTCATTCCCCAGCTTTCACAAAGACCTTCCTCCTCTTGTTGCAGGCTCCTGTCAGAGACACTTAAATCCACTTCATTCCTCCAGGAAACAGAGCAAGACTTATCCAAGTCAGCAGGTTCACTGGAGCAGTGTTGGATAAACCTTTCCTAGCTGGGCCCTGGGACAAATAGGTAAATATCTAAATCATGCTTTCAAACTTGGAGGTGCTTTCAGGATAGAATAACTTCACTTTTATTACCTAAAATGTCCACAGTACACAAAGGTAACACTTTAACACAAGCTCATCATTTCAAGAACCATACTTAGCTCCTGTTTTCTTCTCGAGGCACACCACAGTTCAGAGCCTGACCTGCCTTCATCCTGCATTGACTTGAATCTCTCTTGAAGACACACAGCCTCACAACCTATTTAATAGTAATATTTAATCTACACCAAGGTAAGTCACCATGTGTACCCTTCCAACTTGTCACAGATGTGAAGCTCTGGCCAGCCTGTTTCAAGGCTCTGTCAAAACCACCCATAAGCAGAGTTGTAGTAGCTCTGGAGTAGCACGAGCATGCGTTTGCATCCTTATTGTGTGATACGCTGCAGAGAGTTTCTACCATGAAAGCAAAGTTGAGCAACGACAATGAGTGGGTCAGGGATTGCATCACGCATCAAAATCATGTCCTCCCACGCTCTCCTCTGCACAACCCACCTGGTCTGGTAGGCTAAAAACAAATAAGAGAGCAGTTTGAGAGGAAAATAAAGCTCTTTGAGCAATTTAGTTTGTTTGGCTTTGGAACACAAACTCCAATTGATCTTGTTGTGAGAATACCAAATACTGACAAAGGCACGATGAGGAACAGCAATGATGATAGGGCAAGACTGAACCGTCTTTATTGGCGCTTGCTGCTAAAAGGAAATTAGATAGCACCACAGGACCGCTTGCCCAAATGGCTTTACAAGAGCCATAGGGAACAGGGATCACAGCAGAGCATTGCTATGCAACATGTAATCCTTCCGCACAACAATGGTTTGCTACGAAGCTCAGACTAAGTGCCCCCGTAATGATCAGTCTCAGACATGCTGCAACACACAATTTCTCAGTGTTTTAGCTGAAACGCTGAGGACAGATTCCCATTCATTCCCAGCTGGGTCACGGGGCTCTGGCAGTGGTTTTTCAGACAACTCTTGTCTGGGCAGCAGCAGTCCGGAGCGGACACGCAGCCGTGGGAATTCCTCGGTTATAGCTCCGCTGTCGTCATGGCTGGTCTGCGGCTCCAAGGCTTCAAACCATTCGCTATGGTTTGGGGGAGAGGAGGGAGCAGATGAACCTCCTTAGAGGCAGCTCATCCAAGAAAAAAGCCTGCCCTAGTCTTGTCTGACTTGAGAAAGGGCTTTGGGTTGCTTCTTTACAAATCAAGTCTCTTCCATCCTCGAGATACATATCCTTCAATTTAAATAGGCTCAGTTATTACAGAACGGTTTAGGTTGGAAAAGACCTTTGAGAAAAAGACCTTATTCTCTCAGATCAAGTATTAATGCTTGCTTGGACAGCAGCCACAGTCCCAACTTCTGCAGGGCCCAAATGACTAGAAGACCAGGCTTGCCCCTTAACACTGGCCATTGCTATTGGTTGAATTCTAAAAGTTTCACAGATGGTTAGAAGATTGTTGCTTCCCCCCCCCCCCTTGCTTTTCCCTTCCTCCCCTCTTTAGTTCCCTCCTGCAAAAAAAACCCCTCCTTTTCACCTGTTCTCAAACATTTCAACAACCCCTTT
>WTSP01017995.1:27782-46425 GCA_025331215.1 Actenoides lindsayi | reverse complement strand
CCCAATTTCGGGAGGGCCCAAAAGGCTGGAAACCAGGGCGTGCCCCTTAACCCTGGCCATTGCTTTTGGGTGAATTCTAAAAGTTTCACAGATGGTTAGAAGATTGTTGCTTCCCCCCCCCCCCCCTTCTTTTTCCCTTCCTTCCCTTTTTAGTTCTATCTTGCAAAAAAATCCCTTCTTTTGAGCCTGATCTCAAACTGTTTCAGAACCAGTTTTCCCTTTCCACTACCCTTCTTCCTTCTTTAAAAATACAAACACTCATGTTTTAGTGAAATACACATTAAAATACAAACGCTTAAACATAGAATAACATAACCCTAGTTGAAATTTAAAACTATAAAAGTATTTCCCCCCCCCCCCTTTCAGTATTATTAGTGTGCTTCATGTGCTAAGAAAGTTCCACACAAACAACTAATTGCAATTACTTACAGGACACAGCAAGCAATTTTTTCCAGAGCATTGATTTCCAGGCCTTAGAAAGACTTTGGCTGAGCCAATCTCAGCCTGAAAGGAGGGGAAAATCCAGAGAGCATGCTTACACATTCCTACCTGTCATAACCTGGAGCAATTAATGCTAGTGGTGGCCCTGCAAACTGATCTGTACGTACAAAGTCAAGAACTAGTCCTCAGAGAGGCTGCTATTTGCTAGGTTTGATTTGTACCTGGGTAAAAGTGTGATGCTGGATGTCATGCTGCAAATGCATCCCTAAAGAAACTGCCTAAAGGATGCATTTGGTCTCTTTTTTTTTTTTTTCCCCCATGCACCAACTGTATTAGTAAGCCCATATGGATTTGTCTCATCAAAAAGAGCAAGTTTCACACTTTGAGTGCGCAGAAGACCAGAAGGATTTAAGCTTGACTATCTCACAAACTCTGGAGTTTGACTGGAACCACATCTACTAGTACGAAACTTATCAGGCAGGATGGGCAGTGCTTGTAAACACTGTCTGCAACAGGAGACCAGGGTGCAAGTCTCTACTTTGCTACGCCTTGTGTGTGACCTTTAGTAAGTCACTTAATCTTTCTGGGTCTCAATTTCCCCTCTGTAAAATGGAGATACAGAAATGAAGAGGGTGGTATGCTCTGATAACATGTTATGTGATAGCTCGTGAAGCTCCTCAGACAGATGATAGCTGGGCAAACATCTACCTGATACGGAGAGTCCGTCTCCAGCATAGGAGGCACGTTCGACCCTACAGATAGATCCCTGCCAGAACTGCCTAAGGGGAAAAGCCATTCCTTGACTGGACTTCCAAAACAAGCAAGTCAACAGCAAGGAGAAGTCCATGAACCTCCCACTATCCTCACCAGAGCATCTCATTGGGTTTCACTGATGCAGGCATAATGTGTCTCAGGATGGGTCTGGACTGAAACCTTACAGCAACAAGGGTGACATGGATCCTTCAGAAACATATGGGCTGATATTGTGTGAAAACAATTCAGGAAGCCAGTTTCAGAAGAGGATATTGCCTGAAGGGAGATATTTCGGGTGTGGGGGTGTGTGTGTGTGTGTGTGTGTGTGTGTGTGTAATTTTCTTGTTCTCCATTTCTACCCTCCCATAGTTTTGAACTAAACACTTTTGAGTCTCAAGGACACCTTGGTTATACCCCTAAATTCAGGGTCCTGAAGGCAAAGACTTGTGTCCCTCCTTCTGGGAGGATAAAAGGAGAAGGCAATGAGAATATGACAATTTTTTTTTAATTTTTTTTTTTCCCTTGGGTAACAGCAGCCCCCTTTAATAGTGCCCCTTGGATCTGTAAGACATGCTTGACCAGACATACCTCTGGAAGAGGTCAGCACTCCTGGGATTAAGAAACTTAGCAACGCTCCAGAGAGGGAGTTGGAAAGTCATGTTTAATGATACTTTGCTGAGAAACTGGGCAAATTTAATTAAAACATCACTTACTCAAGCCCAGTGGAACTAATTGAGAGCTCTAATATTCCGACTTTTCATTAATGGGTTACAAAAGAGGGCTGCACTTGTGTGTACAAGGAGGGGAGAAAAGGGGGGAGGGACATAGAGAAGAAGAGAGCTTTAGCAAGGCTGCCTGTGCTTCATTTAATATAACCAAGAAACTTCATTGCTGGCAACGGAGCTTTAATACAGTTGACTTCTCTCACCACCATCCCCTTGACACACACACACATCTGCCCCCAACACGCACCCTCTCCACCCAAGCCCCCTCTGAAAGAATAGCTGAATGAGCAAGAGTAGATTTGGCAAAGGGAGGGAAATTGCTTTTTTAATAAGCGGTCTATTCAGAGCTCCTACTTTTCAATAAAGAGAAGGCTGGAGAAGTCCTGGTCTAATTACCTCATCCTCACAGTAGACAAGCTCGCCCTTTCATTAGTGATTGAGGTCATATCATATAACTTTGTGAGCCATCGTGGGCACAAACACGCTCAGCGATTATTTCATTGGTGGCAGCAAAATTACGGTCGGCCCATCAAGGTTGTAAAAAAAACCAAAACAGAAGTAAAAAAAAAAAATAATTAAACAAGAACTTCTACCACAAGACAGTAAAACTAGGAGGGATAGGATAATGTCACCCTCGCAGAAATACGCAGGTTGTTTGCTAGTGTGACACCATGGAGAAACTGCTGTGTCAACCAGAAGGGTAGAGGGTTGGTTGCCAAATCAGCTAATTAAGCACAGGTCCTTTTTTGGCTGGGTCTCAAGGGACCATTTATACATTTTCACTGTGGTTGGGAGTTATTAGATGGGAATGATTCTGTGTTGTCAAGAATCAGTGGGAGACCACCACGCTTGTGCTGTGTCTTTAATAGATATTCCTACAATCCCCCCAGCAAGCACGCACATCCACACTCACACTGCCAGTACATCAGCACAGGTTGGCACTGCAGCAAGCTCCCGTAGCAAAAACAAAGTACTGGCAAAAAGTCTCTTTGTCCATTCCCAGCCCTGTCCAAAGCAGTCTGTAGCACAGCAAAGGTTTTGGTTCGTGCATGTGTGGCTTCAGCAACAGACATAAAATCTGCGGCTGGTTAGAGGATAAACACAGCGGGTGCTGATCAGGAATTCAGGAGAGCTGGCTTCAGTCTCTTGATCCATCATCAGCTTGCTGCATAACCTTGGGAAAAGCGTTCAGTTTGCATCCTAGCTCTTTTCTGCTTGAAATGCCCATAATCAGCTGATTTTGGGACTCACAGGGACATTTAACACATTAGAGGCCATAAGAGCATCTTAGTTATATATTGAGTCCAAAATTGTTCCGTTCCAAAATGGCACAAATCAAGGCTATCTCTGCACTCCAATACCGCCTTTGATTCACTTTAAATCAAATACACGAGTTATTGTTCAAATAACCTAACTAGGTTAGTTCAAAGTGGTTTCAGACTGGCATTGTCACTAGGTTAGCATCTCCTGCTACTCCATGGTTGGAAAGTCTGTACGGCAGCAGTCAGCTGATGGGTAGCTTCTTTGGAGAAAGACGAGTAGAGGAAACACGCCGACTTCCATATTTAAACTATTACCCTCATCAAGGAAATGAAGGTCACATCATTAAATTCAGCAAGGAAACCTAGTACTGCTTGTTGAGCAACTCTCATCCTCCACCAATGCTGCACTTACAGTGGGACCAGGAGGAAGGCAGCAGATTGAACCTGATATTAATCTACACCCAAGTGTAAGCAACGTCAGAGACAACCCAACAACCACACCAAGAAGGTCAATGCTCAGGCTTCAGATCAGTTTTGATATTTGAAAATCTGAAGCAAGTCCTGCAAGTTTTGAACTTGCAACTAGAAAGCCAGTCTAGGTCCTCATCTCTGACTCAAACAACTCTGATAATCATCTTAACGATACCATATTATGTCACTGGTTTAGGTCCACATAGCCTGGCTATATAGATGTAGGTTCTCCTGATCATGAACGACCATCCTTCTAAATGCTTCCTTCTCAACATGCAATTTGCTTGTTCTCTACCTGGCTTCACAGTGGTGTCATGAATCTAGTGGGCTGCTTGGTTTGCCTTTCAACCAGACCATGGCTCAATTCTTCTAGGAGCATAAACAGGGAAATCATTTCAACCACTGCTGCAAATAGGCAAGGAAAGCCGTCAGACAGCAATACCAACTCAACAGACACGGCATGGGTGGACAAAAATAGGAACGCTGGATCACTGACCTGCAGCAAAGGTCTTCGACTTGGATTGCCATGAGGGCTTTCAGCGTCTGGACAACCGTCACAACTGTTACTCAGCTGTTTAGCTGCAGATAGTACACTACTGCTTAGAAACCACTGCCAATGACCAGAGCCTGACTGTGCCAGGTAAAGTGGAGGCTGAGGATGCAAGAGAATCCCTGACATCTCCCCTTCCCCTGGGAACTAACTCAGTGCGATCAGGACAAAAAAGGGCAGGAAGAAAGGGGGTATTTGCTTCCTTCAGCTCATCCTTGGGCTTTGTTTAGCTCAAAGTCGCATAGGCAGTGTAGGGCAGACATGGCAAATAAGGACACCTAACCTAAAGCCAAGACTCTGTTCTCAGCCATACAGGCATCCTGACTGCAACTACTGGGGTGGAGAGCACTGGGAGTTAGGTCAAATCCCCTGGGCAAGTGTTTCAGCCTCACCACTCTTGGGAGATACTCATGGAGTTACAATAACACATCAATGGCACCTCAGGCCACAGCCTTACAGGTTTTGATGAGACTGTATTGTATGACTTTGGAAAGGGAGGAGAGCCAAGACATCTCACAGCAATCTCCAGCATGAAATCACAGCCTCCATGGACCATCTTCTCCATTTTCAGTCCCATCTGCTACACAGCCAACTCCAAAGAGTTGGGACAGGCTCTTGGGAACAACCGACCACAAGGATTAAAACAAATTTCATCACCCTGCAAAGCCTGTTTCACACGCCAAAGAGCTGCAACAGGAGTTCTGAGGCACTGAGCCTTTTAATCCAGAGGCAGAAAAGCTGTCAGCCAAAGCCAGACACCAGCTAAATCCAGGATATTTCTAATCCTGATCTCAGCACTGTCTAGGAGCATCTGGTGGTGGGGAGAGGGGGAGACTTTTTGCTGGCCAGCAGTCACTGGTGGCATTCTCCAGTGCCCCAACTCTGTCGTGAGGAATGACATTTTATGCATACACGCAGGAACAACTGAGCTGGGGTGGCGATTCCTAGAATGCACAACTGGCTGGGCTGCATTTGCCTGGGAAACTGGAGACCCAGGTCCCCCATCCCAGCCCCAACCCTTCATCCAATCACACGGACAATAACAAGGCTCGAAGGCTATTTATAGCTTTACAGTATGTCCCCCTTCGAGGTTGGCGCAATGCAACACTGATCCTAGGCACCTGTGCTGGCCAATCTGAGGGATTTTTCGTGTTCGAGCAACTCTAGGCTAGGTACAGCCAAGAAGATTACGGGAGAAGGTGGAAAGCCCCTTCCTTTCCCATCTCTTGATGGGATGACCCAGTAATCACAAACGCTTTGTCTTTTACATCAGTCCTGCAGGGAGGCCCCAGGCAGTAGGGTAAAACTACATGGGGAGAACATGAGGTGAAGAGCCCAAAAGCCTCCAGCAGAGAGGATAAGGATGAGAAATGATAACAATAATAATAATTAAAAAAAAAAAGGGGGGGAGGAAAAAAAAGGGGACTAGACACCAAAGCATTGTCAGCTGCAAACTCAGCAGCTCTAGGTGGCATGGAAGGCTTCTGCCAGAAAACAGGACAGAAGGGACTTTTAGGACTGAGGTCAGAGTAATATCTCTACCCTGGTTCCTTGCCAAGCATTTGTCCAGCCAGTTTTAAAGAAACCTGGCTACAGAGACACTAGACTGTCCATGTTCTACCTGCCTGCGTTGTGGCCCTTCCCCCTTGTCCTGCCTCACGTAAGACTGAAGAACCTGCCTTGCCATCCCCTCATAGTGTAAGGCTGCCCTGGTTTGGGCTGGGATAAATTTAATTTTCCTAGTGGCTGTTTCAGTGCTGTATTTGGGATTTAGTATGAGAATCATGTTGATAACACACTTATGGTTTAGCTGTTGCCAATAGCACTTATCTTAAGTCAAGGACTCTTCAGTTTGACTATAGTCTGCCAGTGAGAAGGTGCACAAGCAGCTGGGATGAGCACGGCCAGGACAGCTGACCCCAACTAGCCAAAGGGACTATTCCATAACATAGGACATCAGGGTCAGTATATGAGGCGGCTGATGACTGCTCAGGGACTGGCTGGGCATTGGTCAGTGGGTGCTGAGCAATTGCATCGTGCATCACTCGTCTTCCTTGGGTTTTATTTCTCACTCCTTTTGTTATCTTTCCTTTTCATTAGTAGTATTATATTTCAATTATTATTCAATTATTCAATTATTAAACTGTTATCTCAACCCACAAGTTTTACTTTTTTTGCCTAATTCTCCTTCTCCACCTCCCACCAGGGAAGGGAGGAGTGAGCGAGCAGCTGCACAGTGCTTAGTTGCCAGCTGGAGTTAAACCACAACAGACGCTCTCCTACCTGTGGAAAGCCAGCAATATTTGTCCCCACCTCATGCTTCACAGACCTGGGCAGTGCTGTTTCTTTCCCTCAGCTCTCCCTCCAACATTTTGGCACAACTCTTGAAGCGCGGTGACAGAACCAGGGCACAGCCCCGTAACTAAGACTTCACCCCTCCAGCACAACACCCAACACTCCTGTTTCCACACCCAAGCGCAGCAACCCGTCACGCCGACATCACACAGGCCTCATCACCCCGCAAGGGCCCCGAGCGGCCTGCAACGCACCTTCATGCCCACGAGGTTATTGTGGAAGTCCACCCTGGCTCTCAGGTCCTTGTTGGGCTTCCTCCCCAGGAACTCCTTGACGAACTTGTTGCTGTATTTCAGGTTGTCGCCGCAGCCACCCCACTGCCAAGCCTCGCGGTTCTCCAGGTCGGGGGCCTCGTCGCAGGTGCAGCGTTCCATCCGCCCCGCGCTGCACGCCTTGGCCATGGCGTGCGTCAGCCCCGCGGAGGAGATGGCGTACAAGAAGGCCGTCTCCTTAAAACCTGCAGGAGAAGGGAGGAGGTGGCTTTAATTGCAGCCGGAGCAAGGGTTAAGAAATAAATAAATAAATAAATAAATGAGGAAATCGAAGCAAAAATCCGTCGTGAGAAGATTCTGAGTGATGTCATGGCATGCTGAGCTCTATGAGCGTCACTGATGGCAGGGAGGACAGGGTGGAGGGCAAGGAATGATGCAAAGAGGTGGCACAAGCCAGGATTCAAGAATGTAAGTGATCTCTGGCCAGCTCTGTCATTCTGCAGACAGCCTTTGCCTGAAAACAAACAGAAAGAGGTGAGCAAGAGTTGGACAGGCCGTGGAGGTACCATCACCACGGTACAGCAGTACTGCTACCAAGGGGACACCAGATAGCAGGAATCCAGTATAGATTCCAGCCTGAGGGTTGGGGTAGAAACCATGAGAGCTCCTTGTTCTTCCCTCTCCCCATGAAAAGAAAAAAAACCCACTGGGTCCTACTCCAGTCCAACAGAACTATCAACAGAAGGCACCCAAGGGCTGGAAGCACATGGTAGTCATCTTGTCACCCAACGCAGCACCTCGCACAAGTGCCTTAAAAAGAAGTTTACACCTCAAACCATTCACACAACCCTTTCTGACACCTCCATGCTCACCTGCAGGGACGTGACAGCATCCGCTCCCTCCCCCCCCCCCAGTAGGTAAACTGAGGCCCAGAGAGACCTATAATTTCAATTGAAATTATAAAACCCAGAAATAATAACAAAAAAAAAAAAAAAAAAAAAAAAAAAGCAAACATGCCAGTATTTATAGCTCCTCGTTCTCTGGCTATGGAAGCTGTAAATGACTGCATATTTGAGATGCAATTCCAGAACAGCTTTGGATCAGACTCAAGAAATCCCCCACTCAAAAATAACACAAGTGGATGGTGACAGTAGTGGATATATCTGTACGCTGGTGTGTCAACCAAGGACATGCAGAGACACTGCCAGGTCATTTTTGGAACTGTTCCTTGAGAAGTTCATGGTAGTCCAAGCAAGCTCATGGGGCTAGCTACCTTGGCCTATGCCCAGAGCCTCCCTGCCCAAAGCATTCCCAGGTGCACGATGTTGAACTTGAGCAGAAGACTGATGAAAATCCAGTCTCCAGGAGACTGAGGTCCCGTCCTCCCAAGGGGGCTGACTCAAACCGGATTGTGGTAGGAATTGTACGATTGTTCTACTGCTCACTTGGAAAAGAGCAGCAGGAACATTTCCCTCATGGGAAGGAAGGTTAAAATAAAATAAAAAAATAAAAAAATAAAGGCTCAACTCCACCTGAGGACACCGTAAAGAGTGGTCAGGACTGAGAAACCATATTTGAGGGTTTTCCCCTCTGTTTGCTCCTTGAAGTTAGACCATATCCTCTGGCACCCCAGAAGCATCTTCAGCATTGCAAACTTGGGAGTGGTGGAAGAACTCTTACTGAATTCACGTAACAAAAAAAACCTCATGGGTACACAGACCACAGAACTTCTCCGAGTAGAAAACGCCTTCTAAGCAGCTTTATTTTGTAGGCTAGTTGAGTTTTATCTAGGTTACACACTAGGTCAGTCTGACCACACGCCTGTCAGAGGGACACCACTGCTAGAGACAGATGCTCCCAAACCTCTACGCTCCCAGACTGTAGAACTGGCCTCTTGACACTGCTACTACTTGTGCTACAAAATGGAGAAGTACCGGTGTGCTAATGGAAGGTCCTCAATGGAATAAGGCACGGATACCTCCTCTGAGAAGGTTTTTACCACAATTAGCAGCAAACAGCCTGGGATGTGGTCCACTTTAGCAGTTAGATCTACAAGCTGCTTGAAGACCTCCTGGTTTGAATCACTGAATTCAGAGCAGCCATGAAGTCTCTGCAGGAAGTCAGTGCCGTGCAACCACAACTCGTGCCAGGTTTGACAGCAAGCCAGGAGGGAATGGTTCACTTGCCAGGTTCTCCCCTCCAATCTCTCCATCAGCTTCGTCTCTACCCCTCCCATTCTCCATCACTGAAAGCTTCACAAATCCCCAGCGTCCATCAGCACGGGTATTACCATCATCGCCCCCGGGCAGCTTCCAAGCAAGTCCGTGTGACATTTGGCTCTGGCCAGGTTTGAAGCCATCTCCACCACGCGCTATTTGACTGCACCAAGGTGTTTCGTAACGAGATAATGAGCTTTAAATCAATGCAGGCACGCTAACCCCCAGCACACCGACAGCCTGCCGGTCGCGGATATCCCCGTTTCAGCCATTTCCAGAATGGTTCGCAAGTATCCAAAGAGGATAACAAGTCCCTCAAACAATCCCCCCTGTTATTTTAAAAAACAGGCGGCATCAGCCCAAGTTGCAAACCAGCAGCCAGGGCTTTTCTGGTGACCAAGTGTAAAAAATGGAGGGAGAAACTTTGCTTAAGCAAAAAAAAAAGTGTGTGTGCATGTGTGTGGGTGGTTATATGTGGTTTTCTTTTTCCTCTCCTAAAAAAAAAAAAAACCAAGCTGCAGTGGTCCGGGAGGAGAGGAAGCAAGCCCACACCGACGTCTTTGAATAGCTGTGTCTTAGCGGGTGATACATGGGCTCCTTTGCCCCTCGGGTATCACTTGCCGCAACGCTGAACCAGGAACCAGCAGCTCGCGGAGAGGAGGAGAAAGATTTACAGGGCAGCGTTGTTATGCCGCGGGAACACCACCTGAAGGATTTACAGCGTCGGTGGAGGGCAGAGATGTTGCAGGGGCATAAAACATGGAAGAATGAGACAGCAGGCAGAGCTTTGTAACCCTCCGAGCTACCATTTATTACACGGGGTCCTGACAAGGGGTAGGGGGTGCAGGGGGGGACTCTCGATGGTGTCTTAAGGCAGCTTAACTCCAGGCTGCTTTGAAATACCCCTCGCTGGGGTAGGCACATCTGAAGGAACGAGCTGTGGCCTCCAGGTGTCAGCATGAGAAAGTGCTTGGCCTTCCCAAGGCACCACTAATCCAGGGACTCCTCTGGCATGCAGGGTTATTTTTAAATGCCTTGCAGCTCTGGCTGGACCTCTTGGGTTTCATAAGGACTTTCCTTGTTTCCACCGCGGCCAGTGACAGTGCATTAGTTAAGCCTCGGTGCTTCTGAATTACTCCTCCCTGCTAATTAGCAAGGGAAGGCACTTCGCAAACCTCTGCTCTTATCTTCGAGCACTTCAGACATGGGGTTTCTAGGTGCAGCTCCATTGCTGAGTGTGGGACTTTCTGGAAGTCACCAAAGCCCTTGAGACCCAGTTTCTTCACCCAAGTGAAGGTTTAGGTTGGACATGAGGAAAAACTTCTTCACTGAAAGGGCTGTCAAGCCCTGGAACAGGCTGCCCAGGGTGGACTCACCAAGGACATGTAGATGAGGTGCTGAGGGACATGGTTTAACTATGGGATTGGCACTGATGGGTTAATGGTTGGATTTGTTGATCTTAAAGGTCCTTTCCAACCAGAATGATTCTATGACCCACGCAAGCCACCTGTAAAATGCTCCTGCTGCACCATTAGCTGCAGTGCAGAAATAAGAACTGGATCTCACCAGAAGAGTGCAGAACACTGGAGGAAGGAGACAAAAATACCACCTGCTCCTCCAATACTCTCACTCAGCTTCTGGTCATTTCTACTTGAGCTCTTGAGGAAGAGTATGGGAATAGCTCATAGCTCACATCAAGGGACCTTTCCCCTGGGTAGAGCAGTAACAGGACACACAAACATTTGTACTCTTTTTGCCCTGCTCTAGGATAGGGCTCCCATTGCTCCCACTAACAGGACAGCACAGAACAGTCTGTTTTGCCTTATTTCCCTTCACAAGGCATTTTCTCAACTTCTTTCCTAAAAAGTTGACATAAATAGGAAAAAAAAAAAAAAAATATATATATAAAAAAAAGGGGGGATGACATGGCTTTTGGAATTTCAACACCTTCCCTTCCAGCAACATCTCAGCTTCCTGCAGACACTTGCACAGACATGTCCAGACTCCGAGGAGAGAAGCCATGGCCAGTAATGGGAATCAGATGGGGTTGCTTCATGAGAATGGGCATTTGTGTACAGACTTTTGAGTTGCCACCCTATCACACATCCTTTGCCTGCTGTGCACTTCCATGGATGAGCTAAGCCTGGCTCGGTGTTTACATTCTACAAGCTCTTTTTGGACCTCTGGGGAGTTGGCGACCCACCACTGGCAAAGGACGCACCACGCTAACCACTCTGCAAGATGCCAAGGAAGCTGATGGATGCGCGTGGTATATGAGCACCCCTAGCTGAGATTCCCACCCTGCTCACCTCTCTTTAGCAAGCTGGCCCGGTAGCGACCCTCAAGGGTGCAGTTCCAGCGCTCGAAGCGAAACTGGTACTGGCACTCCAGCGCGCTCATGCTGATTGCCTCCATCAGGGTCTCGGCCACTCCGGGGTCCCGCCGGCACATCCTGCGCTGCTTCTTCTCCAGCTTCAGGCGGTCACAGACTTTGTAGTGGGCTTTGATGGCAGCTTCCTCCATTTCTGAGGTCAGAGGGAGGATGGTCAGGGGTTCGTTCCCCGTCAGCCTGTAGAAGAACAGGAGGGGACAGCGGTGAGGAGACAGAAATACAGCCCTGGTAGAAATGGGGGTTGTGGTGGGATCAGGCTCTCCCTGGCTGAGCACTCACGTGGACTTGCTGATGTTTGGGCAAGGAATGATTTTTACAATGTGGTGTGTGTGCAAGGTAGGAGTGAGAGGAGAAGGATAAGCAGCAATATTTGGATTTATGTTTTCTATCAGCTTTCACAGAACTTGTTTGGACATAGGACCTTGAGAATCTCCACCACAGAGAGCACTACAGTCACTCTCCTGTGCATTTTAGCACATCAAGTAGAGCCAGAACTGACTTGAGAAGGGGTAGAGGATGATTCATCCCACCAGACCCCAAGAGACACACCAAGAAAGCACACACAACCACCCTGCCCTCAGCAGAAGAGGTCTTGAAATAAAACCCATTGAGACAGCCCGAGAGCAGGATACACTTTTCAGGTGATATTGCCGAAAGCTTTTACTAGACAGAACAAGCTCAAAACCTTAAAAAAAAAGTGACCTGAAGAAATTCATGTCCTGCTGCCTTCTCCCTTCCCCTGCCTTCTCCAAGCACAAGGTCCTTGACTCTACAATGTGCAACAAAAGAAGCCAGCGTACTGTTCCTGGTGTCAAGTGACGAGCTGCTGGAAAAGGACCAGGCTGGCATCAAACCCAGGGAGCAGAGAGGCTGCAGGAACATCTGCTGGGCTCCTGAGTGGTTTGTTGGCCAGGCTGCCCGCACCCCACTCTCCTGGCTCTGCCCTTTTCCAGCCAGGTGCCAGTCCACACAGTCAACGGACATCACTATGCAGGGTTTTGAAGGACCTGAAGACACATTTGCTCAGCCAAAAAGGAAGAATTGCTTAAAGTCAGGATTGAATACGAGCTGAAACATTGCAACCCTGCTCAGGTGAGCACGGGGATGGGTCACCGGCTCAGACATCTCCATCGCCGCAGGTGATGGGCGCAGGAGGGGAGCACTCACCGCCTTTGCTGGATGCAGATGGAACCTGGGAGCTCTTTAAAACCCTACCCATGTACAGGAGCAGTGATTTGTTGTTTCTTTTTTTTTAATGAGGATTTCTCTCTAACCATCCTTCCAGGAGCACAGGCCCCAAGGGAAAGCAGCTAGGATGGTTTAACTCCCGAACTTCCTTGCACAACAAGCACAAAACCGTGATCTGAGCCATAGTCAGCACATCCCACACAGATCCAATCATTTGTTCAGCCTGGAGAAGGCTCTAGAGAGACCTTCTTGTGGCCTTTCAGTATTTCAAGGGGCCTGTGAGAAAGAGGTGGACAGACTTTTTAGTAGGTTCTGTTGCAACAGGACAAGAGGTGATGGGTTTAAACTAAAAGAAGGCAATCTAGACCAGACAGAAGGAAGAAATTTTTTATGCTAGGTAGTGAGACCCTGGCCCAGGTTGCCCAGAGAGGTGGTCGCTGCCCCATCCCTGGAACCATCCCAGATTAGGTTGGCCAGGACTCTGAGCAACCTGCTCTAGTTGCAGATGTCCCTTCTCCTTGCAGGGGGTTGGACTAGATGACCTTGAAAGGTCCCTTCCAACCCAAAGAATTCTGTGATTCACCAATTACTGATGTTTGACCATGTGATTTGACATCAGATGTCTATAGGAGGAAGGGGAAAATAAATAAATAAAATAGAGCTGGGTTTGAATTTTTAGGAGAACAAAGAGATGGGCAGGGAAATATTGTTCTTAATTTACCAGTTTTAATTTTTCCAGAAAAAATAACCAAACAACTGCAGTGGTAAAATGAAGAGTCAGAGTGGCTTGTTGGAAACATGAAAAACTAGTGTATCCCTGTGTAAATTTTCCCCTTAAATAGTATTTTCACCCGAATTCTGTTCCCCAAAGACAATTAAAACATCCAAAAGGCCAAACAGCAAGCCTCATCATTTTGCCAAGAAAGCTTGGGTCAGATAATTATCCTGATTCCATGATCCGATGCACTGAGAAATGCTCTTAGGTTTCTGCTCCATCTCCACTGGGACAGAGGGTGGACTTGGTCTCAACTTCTCCCCAGGCAGGGAGACAGGACACGACCCAGCCCTGGTGCCTCATTAACCGAAGCTCCGAGTAGGCTTATTCATGAGAAAGGTGGCTTGGTCTGAGCTTCAGAGTAGCAAAGACCCGTAACAAAATCTCCAGGATACACATTCCTAGCCTCCATCAATACTTCTGCTCCGAAGGTTCATCCCCGTGAGCTTTCACAGTTGGCACAAGAAATAACCTCAGCTAGCAAAGAAGAGAGAGGGAGGCACAAAAGCATTTTCTACAGCTCCCCCTCCCCAGTCTACCTTTCCAACTGAGCAGGTACTGTTCAGCTAAACGTTCTGGAAAACATAAGCTCCAAGTATCATGTAGCAGATGGCTATCGCAGCGCGGAGCGATGCAGGAATTGATCCTACCTCCAACAACTCTGCAGGGCAACTGGTGATTTTGAACCTGTTCCCCACCCTCGCCCCGAGGTGCTTGGCTTTCAGATACTTCAAAGCATGGTTTCTCCACAGATCAGCCTTGCAAAACTTGCTGATAGCACAGCCCAGCTGCATTTATCTCCAACAAAACTCACCTAAATAAAAACAAAATAAAGAGCCAGGGATCGGGAGATAGTAGAAAATGGGATTCACGGTGCTGCACAATGTCAGAGGACAAGCCTCCAGCACCCACTTGGAACTCGTGGATGGAAAGTCCTGTGAGAAAGAAAACTGAAGCGTTAAATGGACTAATTGTCAGCAATGTCCATTTTCATTGCTCTTTGCAAAAAGCCCGGGTAGGAGCTCTCCATCTGGAGATGGGCAAAAGCGGCAAATGTCCACACACACACACACACACGTTTTCCCTCCCCAGCGCTGGATGCATGCCCATTTCAGCAGGGGGGAGCGATGCAGCAGCCTCAGCCCTGCACACACATTCCACCAACCCCAGGAAGAGGGGTGAGGTGGCACTTTTCAGAGAGTGGCATCAATAAACAAGCGCAAGCAGGGCCAGGGAGAGCTGGTGCCCCCACCTGAAACGCTGCCTTGGAGCTGCCGCTGCATGGAACCTTTATAATCCTATAAAGCCCTTTTATGCAACCTAGGCTGAGTGAGGTCCCGTAAGGCAACGGTGTCAGTCGGATGCTTTCTCAGCTCCTCACAAAGACTGAGCTGTTCCTTCGAAGGAAATCTTTCAAGAAGCAGGGGGTGGGGGTGGGTTTTATTTGAGACACACCTGATCCACCACTGTTACGATTAAAATGCCAGCCAGTGCTCAGTGCAATTGTATTCCTTCGGATCAAGGGGGCTGAGCACGAGATGAAGGTGTGTTTGTCCACTAGAAAGCTGGAGAGAGACCAAACAGTTCATCGCACCCAAACCAGGAAGCTTTAGCTCCCTGGAAATTAACTCTGGCCTCTGTAAGAACAATGCAAATCTACAAAGTCAAGAGACTGCATCTGCTTCAGGCTTTGACCTAATCTTCCATTCACACTGCCCAACTTCTGCTCCAAGTAGCACACGTGCACTGTCCAGACCTCAGGAAGGACCTGGTTGCTCAGTGCCATACCCACCTAGCTGAGAGGAACCTCTGCAGAATCATTTGCACTATTCTCCTTCCAGTTCCACCTGCTGCTAGCCTGAAGCCAGAAGGTTTATCATCACCAGTTGTAAATAGGAAGACCTATCCAGTTTGCACATTACACCACTGGTGGCATTCGGCCGCCTTCGTGGCAAACTTCACGTCAAACATCCTAATCGCTTTGCTTTCCTGGAGTTCAGACTCCAAACACCCAGGCTTCAGAGAGATCCCAAACACAACCCCTGCACATCTCGCACCGATAGCTCCGTAGCCAAGTTTTATCTGCAGAACCATGGAATTAGTGCCCTTCCAGAAAGGCAATTCAAGATGAGCCCTGCTCTCAGCTCATCTCAGAAGTCAAGGGCTTTTATTGCCTCGTCAGCTCACACTTTCATCAGCGTGCCTGTATTTTCCCTTGTTTAGCTGGGGATTTTCCTGATGCGAGCTTGAGGGGGACGAGACAGAAGCAAGGCGCCTGCACAGACCTTTGAGTGCACTCTGGTTTCTGACATGCTCAACAGTTTCCTTTGTCCGGGCAGCCAGAGACGTGAGCCAAGGTGAGCTGCTTTCCTGCAAGGAAACATCTCTGCTATAGCTCCTGGAATGACAGGCCTGCTGAAATATTGCATTCCTATGCTGGCGCTTCCTTCTAGGTCAGTAGATTTATCTTTGGTACATCTGTACGGCAACTGAATTGATTCTATTTTCACTTTTTACACAAATGTTTTTCCTGCGGTATTGCTACTCTTCCAACCCTTTTCCTTCCCTTTCCACCGCTTCTTTCCTTTCTTTTAATAACTAGAAGTTTCTGAAAAGTTGACAACTTGAACACTAACCTTCTTCACATGAAATTAATGACTCCGCAACCGAAGCAGTCAGACTGAATTATGCTGTACACCAGACCTACATTATTATTTTTTGCATCCGATAATCAGTTGCTGTCTCTCTCTCTCCCACCATGACACTCCCACACTGTGAAAAAGCTTTCCTAAATTGATTTACTGTTCTCCTCACCATCCTACAAAGGCTAATTGCTATTTGAAGTATAAAATGCCAAAAGTCTGTGAAAACTCTGAATTCCACGGTGAGTGATGAAGGCTTGATATTTGGAGCGAGAGTTGGCCATTGAAGAATCCACTTTCTCATTCTGCACTGTGCAGAATGAGTTCACAGGTACAAGTGCCATCGTTGTGCTCACACAAACTCAGCATCCTTTTGGAGGAAGCCATCTGAAGAGCACTTGCCAACCTCAGTTCTGCTCTTCCCACAGCTGCCAAAAAGCATTGGTGGACCCTCAAATAATTTGGGATCGGAAAAGGCTTCCTCCTCTTTGCTACTAAACAATTACTTCTCTATTTTCTTCCAATGTCTCAAAGTCAGAGCTAAATGTTTCTGCTCCAAGACACATTGCTCACCCCAGCATTCAGGCATTCATGTCTATAGCTTAGACCACAAAATCCAAAGCCACACCTGTTAGTTTCAAAATTCTATGCCATTCTCTAAGCTACCAAGCCAAAGGTTTCCTACTTGGGCTAATCCATACACACACAAAAAACCCACAAAACAAAACAACCCATCCAAACCATATCCCCCGAAGTCCTTACATAAACATAATGCAAGGTGTTCTCCAAACCTCCTCAAGGATTTCTTGGCTTTCAGCAGATCCTGACACATCAGCAAGTGTTAAATCTCTTCATGAAGGCTGCTCTGTTAAAGCTGTTCACTTCTAGCTCGACCCTTCCTCAGGGTCATTCTTCCACCGATCTCCTCTGGCATTGTAATGTGACATTGTGGGGGTCAAAGAAGGTGACAGGAGGAAAAGTGTCTCTCCCAGCCTGAGAATACCTAGACCATCCAGGGCTTCACAGGACAGAGCTGAACAGCCTACACTTACCAGGGAAGGAAGCACCAGTATCCATCGACTCCTAATGAAGGATACTCAAACAGATTTT
This sequence comes from Actenoides lindsayi, assembly GCA_025331215.1. NCBI lineage: Eukaryota > Metazoa > Chordata > Aves > Coraciiformes > Alcedinidae > Actenoides > Actenoides lindsayi. The sequence goes on along the minus strand of WTSP01017995.1, from coordinate 29,333 downwards.
CTTTCTTTGTGGGAGACAAAAAGGTGTAGATTCTTGTAGGATTCAGTCATTCAAATTTCCTTCAATTACCCCTCTTCCTGGATTGATCTACACAATGGTTTCCTCTGGGGTCTCTCCTCCTGTGACCATCACAGGCAAAAGGATGGAGGAGTGGGCATGCAAGGACCCTGCTACACATACCTGCTAGGTTCTTGGGTCCTATCAAGAGCTATTTCTCCTCCAGCATCATGCTGGAAGCAACAGTTGCTTCTGGGAGTAAGACTTTGCTGTTGCAGGTTTGCAGCTTCTCCCTTTTCAACATCATTCTCCTGAATCCTTGTAACTCACAACAGCCACTCTGATCCCAAATCATTCAATTCTTTTCAGGATCAGGTGTCATCACAGAGATGATTTATGTCCATGTTTCCCAGTTTAGCCTTAGCTGAAGTTCACACAGAAATCAGGACTTCTCCCAGGCTGCTGAATGCAGCAGTCCAAGCAAGTGGAATCCCACCCAGGACAGCTGTCCTGCACTGAGAAGAGAGCTGGACCCCAAAACCCTTACAAAGGAGCTGTCACATGAGCTCAGAGGGGCTTTTTCTGTGAATGGAGCAGGACACACATGGTTGTCTCCCAGATACAGGATGGTTGCTTGCATACAAAAAAGCTTCCACGCAACTTCCTGCCAAAACATGCCCTCGACCTCTGTACAAATTACCAAAAAAAGTTTGGCACACAGTACATGAGGGCAAAATTCAGCAACTGAAGGAAAAATACTTCAGTGAATGAGCAACAAGGTGGCTCAGTCCAGATGTGGAGGGCTGGAGATGTTCCCATAGTGGTGAATTCCTGTGTAGGACCTACGGGACCAAGGTGCCTTGAGGAACAGCTATTTTTGCACTGTGGCAACCAGAAGCACCACAAGCAAATACTTGAAGCTGCTGCAGCATTTCCCACCCGTGCAAGGCAGAAGACCCGCAGAGGTTATGAATTACAGCTAATAGCACTTCGTTGAAGTAAGGAAGCGTTGCCTTCCGTTCTGCCTCCCTTCCCCGCAAGGAGAAGGGAATAAGCAACCTCAGAGAAACCCCACGGCAGAAGAGACCAAACTTGGATCTTTCAGCCCTTGGTGGTGTGCCTGAACTACAAGGCTGGACTATCTTCCTTCCCCCTCCCCCCTTCTCCTTACAACCACCCTTATTCAGAGAGTTTCCAGTCCAGAGCAAAAGACATTTTCTAGGCAAAGATCTCGGAGATGCAGCGTTAGGATTCACCAGCATAGAAATGATTCAAGGAGAGGGCAAACATCAGGGCCATCTCTACAAGCATGTGCAATACTCCCTTGCAATTCCCGTGGCTTCTGCTGCGCAGTTCCCAGCACCAAACCACCTTTAGAAAACAGTGCTGGGTTTTTGGAGGAGGGAGTGTTTGGTTTTCACAACTCAATGACTATTAGCTGGCCTCGGCTGGGAGGTCCCAGGTAGCTTGGCCCCAAGAGCTGCCAGCAACCTAATTCCTCTGGAACAACCCATTTTTTTAGTAAGGGAGCAGAGGTGGAGAAAGGAGGCTGGG
>WTSP01017995.1:0-27682 GCA_025331215.1 Actenoides lindsayi | reverse complement strand
CCCGACGTGCTCCCGTCAACAAAAGCCCTGTCAAAAGCCACTTTTTTTTGGTTGGGGAGCGGGGGGGGAGAAAGGAGGTGGGGAGGGGGAGGGGGGGGGGGAGAGGGGGGAGGGGAGAAGAGGAGGGGAAGGTTGTTTCCTCTCCCCTTCATCCTCTCAAGAATGAAACAGCAATCAGCGAGATTTACGAAGGATTTTCAACCCAACTTAAAACCGGCCGGTGAACCGCGGTGCCAGTGGAATGCACGGGCCAGGCGGCAACAGGGGCTTTCACTCCCGATTTAAGACGGCATTAGCTTTGCCCTTGGGGAGCCTGTGCCAGGAATTAACCCACACACACCAGTGCCCCCCTCCCCGGCTGGACAGCTCCTGGACCCTCACCAACCCCCCCACCCCACAACTGCTCCTTATCCTAACCACTGCTTATTTTAAATTTTTTTTATATTTTTTTATTATTTTTTTTTTAAGCACAACATCATTTCTTTTGGCACAAGTCCCACTAGACCGTAGGCAACGTGTAGCTGTGAGTTTTGGTGCAGGGAAGCAGTTTCAGAGCAAAGCGATGGAAGAAGATGAAGAAATAAACCCGGGGCAGGAAGAAAACCAGAGAGTTTGGTTTAACCCATTTAGCTCCACGTAACATGGAGGGAGAAGAGAGAGATGTTGGCAGAATATTTTCCACGATAGGATGAACTGGTGAGAGATGTGCACACGCACAACGTATCTATGCCCTGTAGAAACACATCCTTGCAGCAAAACTACCATAAGGTAGAAGGGGTTTTGTTTGATTGTTGTGGGGTTGGTTTTTTTTTTTTATTTGGAGGTTTTTGTGGCTTGGCATTTGGGGTTTTTTTTGTTATTTTTTGGGGTGGCAGTTGTTTTTTTATACTGCTGAAAATCCTACCTCTCTCCTCCACGACCTCAGATCCCTGCTGCAGTAAAAAGCAGCTCAGCTCCACCCCGAACATGGGGTTAGAGTAGTTCATTCTAATCTGACATTGTGCCTGACAGCTCGCTGTGACATAAAAAAAACCAAGGCATATTTCTAGATCACACTTACAGAAAATATATGCAGCCATCCCACCTTCCCACCCCCTGCCTTGCTTTTTAATAGTTTTTGGTGGAATGGAGGACCAGGAGAAGACAACGGATATCATGGATCACACCAAGGAGTAACAGCAACAGAATTTATACCAGATTTTAAAGACAGCAGACCAAAGGAAACATGCCAGGTGCTCAACGGCATGATTTTCTTGCAACAAAGAGCTGAGACATACACACACTCTGCTGCCTCTGCTCCTGCCATGAGGCCCAAATTCCTAAAAGCCAGAAAGTCATCTGTGCTATAAACCTGCAGCAATAGTTTTGGGTTTTTTTCCTTCCACGCAAAGAAAACCCAAGTTCATGGTCTTTCTGAGTAGTTTCCCCTGTCTGAGAAGAGCTGCTCATAGCAAAGGATATTTAGCATGTGGAATCTAAACAAAGAGGCCCGAAGAACCCCATGGACGGATGCTTGTTGTGCTTTTTGCACTGCTGCTGCTTTATATTTATTCCAGCAGGTTTACAATGAAGGCATCCAAAGCATCACTCCCAGGGCAAGGTCACTCCCTCGCAAATGGTGGTTCCAGTTCCCCAGAACACCTCCCATCAGCTCCTCCTGGCTCTCTCCAGCTCAGGCTACTGACCTGAAGCTTAACGAAGTCCCACAGGTCCACCCGAGGCTGAGGGTTCCACGAGGAGCACTCTGCTGAGGGCAACGCAGGGATCAGACCTGCTGACTCCGGCCAAGAGCAGCATTTAAAAAAAAAAACCAAATTAATAATAAATTCTAGACACTCTGAGGATGGAGCCTTTTTCCCCAAACGGCGCATCGTTAAACTGCAAGGCTCATTGCCGCCGGATGTCATGAAGACCAGAACTATGAATAGATTCCAAAGGGGATTAGACAAATTCAGGAAAGGGAGGATCACCCAGGTGGGTGATGAAACACGAAGGCTTGAATGCAGGCTTTGGCTGAGGAAACCTCTGAACCGCTGACTGCCAGGAGCAAGCAGGACATGCCAGGAGACACATCACTTGTCCCATTTCTCCCTAGCTTCCCCGGATGGCCCTGCCTGGCTGAAGAAACCTTTAGTTTGACCCTGTCCAGCACGTTAAGTTCTTCGCACCGCGACAAGCGCCCGTAAGACGCGCTGCAGCACCTTGCTTCAGCCGCAGCATCGAACCCCCTCCGCACTCTCCAGCCCTTTGGATGACGTCGAGAACCGACCCCAGCGGCGTTAAGCACGCGCTGCACAAACACGCCGCGGCACCGGGTTGGCGGATTCGCACATCCAGAACGCCCCACTCTTTCCTCGGAGAAGCCATCGCTGCCGCTCTCGCTTTTGGCAGCCCCCAGCTCCGCGGTCCCAGCAGCGATCCCGCCTCCCACCCACGGCAGCCCTCAGCACGCTGGGACGTGGGCACGCCTCGCACGGCTCCAGCGACAGCGCGGCCAGCCATGTGTTAGTGTCAGTCTCCCCGACCCGCCCCTGCCAGGCAGCGCATCTGACTTCATGATGAATCGCCTGTTTGTCTCCCTAACACCTCAGCCAGCCCTTTTGTTTAAAAGTGGGAGATAAAGCCTGAACAGCTCTGCCGCACACGTCATACAGCAGGGCTTGGGACTGTTCCTTCCCCCCCCCCGCTCCTCCTCATCCCGTCTGTTGGATACATCGTGCTGTTCCTCCCGAACACTGTCCGGTCTGTTCTCGGCAGATGCTGCAGTTACAGAGCCGCCCTTGCCCAGACCACAGAAATTGGCAGCCAGGGAAGAAGCTCCTCGTAGCCAACGCAGCAGCTTCTCTCGCTGCCTGGAGGTATCCCTGTGCGCACACGTGCTCCAGTTGCACGGCAGCTAAAGAGAAAAATAAAGGTTATTCTCCAGAAGACACAAAGCTCAGCAGCTGAGCGGGTTGAAAGCGAACCTTTGAGGAAAGCACAGTGAACACCAAGAGCTCCTCAAGTTCATTGGGACAGAGAAACAATCGGAGAACGTGCTTCGTTCTCCTTCACCAGCCCCGGCTTTTATACCCAAGACCCTGGAGGTGGCAGCTAGAAGCAGAGACTGGCTCCTAATCAACTTCTGGACAAGCGACAACTTCTAGAAACAAGCATGCACATTCAGGCAGAAGGGGGTTTTCAGCTCCCCCCTCCCCTCAAAACATTTTACCCAGCCCCTATTATATATCGCACGGAGGTCAGCTTGTGGAGTATTTAGATGGTTGGGCGGTTTGACACCTCATCTGCTCTATTTTGGGAGCAGTTTACGGCTCTGCAATTCCTCCCCTGCACAGCAGCGATAGCTTTTCCACTCTAATGTCATATTATCCTCGTGGCAGGTTTAAAATCTAAACAGGTGAAAAAAACAAACTTTCTGGTCACTGAAGAGAACAGGATGCATGAGAGAGATATAATGGTGATGGGATGGTAGAAGTTTATCCTTGTTGTGAGCCCCAGCAGGTTAGGGAAAAGAATTGTAAACATAGAGGCTGGTTCCTACAAAACTCAACAGGAGGATACGCAAAGGGTCTTGCATAAAGGTCACCCCATGACAAAAGGTGTCTCACAAATGTCCTTCTGAAGGCACTTTGCAGTCCTGAGATTTTACAAGCCTCCAGTGAAACTTCAATGGTCAGAACTCCAGCTAAGGTAGCTCTAGTCAAGGTTTCAAACTCACCAGATAAACCATAGAATCATAGGATCATTTGGGTCAGAAGAGACCTGTAAGATCATCAAGTCCAGCTGTTAACCCAATACACTAAACCTTGTTCCTCAGCACCACACCTACTTGGCTTTGAAATCCCACCAGGGATGGGGACTCCACCACTACCCTGGGCAGCCTGGGCCCGTGCTTTAGGATAAGGATAAATCACCAGTGCAGGAGACTGTGTTCTTGCTGATGTATCCTAGAACAGATTCCCATGAAGCCAACCAACATCACAAACCTTACTGTCTTCTGCCCCATCCGTTGAGCAACATTGCTCTCTTCCCCTTGACCTCCTTGAGCACCCCAAAACACTTTCTCCACACCACAATTCATCCTAGCAAGAGGAGGAGGGAAAGAATAAACCATGTGAACATCTGCCATTAATCTCCCGATATCCATTCACCACCATCAAAAAAAGATGCAGGTCCTACACCATTATAGGAATGGTGCAATCCTTCCTCAAAGGGTTGATTCCATTCACAGTTTCGTGGAAAGGAAGCAGATGCTTTAACAGTGGCTAATCACAGGTGATGAATTAATAAATACTGATATCCAAGATGTCTTTAACAGACCTGTGCTCCTGGCAGGACCCTCACTTACCTTTTGAAGGTGACTGGACTACAGAACATGGGCAAGGACCTCAGCCAGACCTACCTTACAGATATTTCAGGTGAATATCCTCAGAAAACTTGGTGACTTCAGCATATACATTTTTTTTTTTAATGATACCACACTGAGTCTATATGAACAAAAAGTCGTATTAACCAAAATACTACAGCCCAGGGAGAGCCAAAGATTTATTCCATAAGTGCTGCTGAGCAGAAGAGACCACATCTCACCCATCTTCAAAGCAATGTATTTGTGCTCAGGAATTAAAAGGAAAATCCTTCACACATTGTACTAAGAAGGCACGTGGGGCACACTCAACCAACCAGTATTAAGGAGAGCATTTCCTTCCTGTATCGATCATCCACCCACCCAACTAAGTTGCATTAAAAAGGCAGGGGGGAGGACAACAAGCCAAGTGTTATACATAGCAAATTCTGATTAGATTATGAAACTAAGAAGATCTTAACAAGTGGACAGTGTGCATTTTACATAATTAGCTTGTTACTTATAAATGCCTCCCAGAGTGCCAATGGCAGATTTTCACCACCTAAAATAGCCTAAAGCTGTTGGATTCAAGAGCTCCTGCCATCCCAATTTAGATCAACTCAAACACAGAAACCACGAGGTGGTTTTGTTACACCAAGATTAAGAATTGAATCGGCTCTTGTGTGCCTGGATGTTGGAAGGGGTAAAAGATTACTGAGGGCAAAGACATATTATGTCACACTGTACCTCACCAGCCCAATCCTCCCTGAATATGAAAGCTGCTGTTCTTCACAGCATTTTGACAGATTTCTAGTTCCTTTTGGGAGGATAGAGCCTCACTTTGACTGGATGTGAAGATGCAGCATTGTGGGATACCACAGCTGTGTCCGTACTCATTTAGTAGAGAACGGCTTCCCAGCTTCATGAAGCTGGGACTGTTTCACATCAATTCCAAGCAGCAGCTCAGAGAAAGCCTCTGAGTTACAACCACTGCCTCAGAAATCTGACCTCAGAAGTACCAAGCTGGGTAATGAAGCCATGTGATTTGTAAGTTGCTCATGCCTGACAAGGAAGTTCCAACAAAACAGAAATGTTTGGGTTGGAAGGGACCTTAAAGATCACCTCCTTCCAACCCCCTTGACATGAGCAGGGACACCTCCCACTAGAACAGGTTGCCCCAACCAATCTGGTCTTGAACACGTCCTGGGATGGGGCATCCACAGCTTCTTTGGGCAACCTGTTCCAGTGTCTCACCATCCCCACAGTAAAGAATTTTCTTCTTACATCTAATGTAAATCTACCCTCTTTCAGTTCAAAATCATCACCCCTTGTCCTATCACTACCTGCCCTTGTAAAAAGTTCTTCCTCATCTTTCCTGTAGTCCTCCTTTAGGTACTGGAAGACTGCTCTAAAGTCTCCCTGGGGCCTTCTCTTCTCCAGGCTGAACAACCCCAACTCTCCCAGCCTGTCCTCACAGCAGAGGGGCTTCAGCCCTCAGATCACCTGTGGACTCCTCTGGACCTGCTCCAACAGATCCATGTCCTTTTTATGCTTGGGAACCCAGAGCTGAACATAGTACTCCGGGTGGGGTCATACAATTCTACACAAGATGCAGAGCTACACAATGTTATCCCTATGCCAGTTGCTGCAGACATCTAAAGGGAGAAGCATGAGAAAACACACTAGAAAGCATCTTGAGGGAAAACTGTCTCACTGGAAGAGGATCCATAGGCTTAGAATTACATTATTATTGCTACATAGAAATGACTTACAATTCAGCAACTTGAGGGCCAGGAAATATCAGCACCATTATGTGTATGTATTAGGAAATCAATTTATCTATAAAGGTCACATGGCCACATTTTGCAAAGGGGCACTGCATAAGATAGATTTTTTTTTCCTCAGATTTCCATCTTGCCTTCATTCCCTCAGGACAACCAGATGGAAAAGAGGTAGTGGATCATGGGACGAGGACACAGATGTCATTAAGTATCATTTTGAGAATTAAAGTTTATTCTAGCAGGGCCATGATAGAAGGCAAATTCAGTGAAAGAGCTTCTACAGTTGTTCACAAGTCATTAGCACGCCTCATTTTCCAGGTACTGAGTGTTTGGGTTTCCCTGGTGTGACAACTGAACGTGGGATGACCTATAGTCTCTCTAAGTACTCAGAAGTAATGAAAAGAAAGCTGACTTTCAGCACCAGAAGGGATGCTGTAGGTCAGCGGACTCTTGATAGCTTTCTCTGAGCTCTGTGTCTCAGACAGCGCCTTAAAAACGCCCACGAGGAACTAAATGCGTTTTCCACTGAGTGCAGAACCTGGATAATGTGTTCTAAATAAGCCTTGGGGCCACACCGTTAACAAGAGCAGTAAAGAGGAATATTTATCAATTGCCCTTTCACTGAAAAGGGCAAGGATTTTGCAGAATGAAACTTGCATGCCATCACAAAACAAAATTCCATTGCAGTTTGTGTAAAAAGGAAATTATTTTTAAGGTCCCTTCCAACCTAAACCATCCTGTGATTGAAGTTACTCATACAGCTCACCACGGAAGTTCCCCAGATTAAACTGCAAAGCCTTACGTTAGGAGTAATTGTGTATTAAAAGGTATTTCCAGGTATTTTAAATGCTGGCATTAAATCAAACTACTTCTGGATTGATTCATAGATGCACTGCAGTAGTTATGCCCAGTTTTCACATGACTTTTCCAGAAACTGCATTCAGTGCTACAAGGGACAAGCCAATTCCAGGCACTCCAGCCTATGCCTGAGAAGTGGGTATATACATCAGGAAAGTCCTGTGGCATATATAAACATCGAGATAAAGAATCTATTTATGGCAGTACCATAGTGGAGTTTTTCTGACATGGAAAAACTTGAAAAAAGAATAGGAAAAAAAATTAAAAATACATCAGGTATATTCCATAAGCAAGACAGATTTGCTTTAAGTCTTCACAAAACAACCTGCATCTTCCTTTTCAGCTTAGCCCTTCATAACCTAATGTGATCAGTAGTAAAGAACATCAAGAACGTCCTCCCTGGTCTACTCCATCAACAGATGCTCATTAGAGCTACTCACAACCAGCGCAGCTCCAGCCTGAAATGGAGTTTCCATCTGTCTGCAAAATGCACATGGGCTTGCTTTACAATCCCCACATCCCACCTCTTTCAGTGGGTCTGGAGAGCGAGTTGTCATCCCCAAGATGACACAGGGCACAACTACACAAAACCAATCAGAACTAGAGGCAATGGGCTAAAAAATAAAAATTAAAATCAGGAGGATCTAACTTAATTTCTAAGTATCACAAGGATGCTCACCTATACAATAAGAACTCAAAAAAAAAAAAAAGACAAAAAAACCCCCACACAAAACCAAAACAAAAACCAACACACAAAAACCCCAAACAAACAAAAAACAAACACTGGAAACAAGCAAACCACAAAAAAAAGCATTAAAAAACAAACAAAAAAAAAGGAAAAAACTAAAACTATGAATAATGGTTTAAAAAAAAACCTATGGAAACTGGAGCAAGAATACAGACTTATGCTTCCAAGAAAAGAAACAACCTGCCTATGAATAAGACTCCACAGCAGATTTTCTCACCATAGAAGGTAAGCAAGACCAGAGATGTCCACTCAAAAGTACTAGATAACATGCAGTAGACAAAAGGCAGGGGAAAAGCAGTTAAAATCTGGTTTGAACCACCAGCTGCACCTTGCTTGTGCTCAGCGTAAGTTCCATTTTCCCTTGAATGCTGTGGCAAAGCGTATTTGAAAGGAAGGGTGTAAATACAAGCCAAAGGGGAATAATCAGGAGACTCAAGGAATTCCAACCTTAAACAGATACATAACACCGCAGGGAGGTATCCCTTTGGCTTCTTGTACAAAATGAACTAGAGTTCCCAGGGCTTTAAGCGAATCGCTGCACAAGAGCGTTGCTGAAGCAGCAGCTGAAACCCTATAGCACTGCGACAAAACTTGGCTACGTCCTCCTCTTCGGTTTTACGTCCTCCCCTGGTAGACGGTATCACATTTCCCATCCCCTTTCTTCGTCTGCGCTTGAGACTTTCCAGTTGGCCTCGCGTCAAGAAAACTGTCCCACTCCCCCCCAACCTCGGTCCCTCATCCCTGCAAGAGCACACGCCTTCTGACAAGTCTTCCACCAACCCCCCTGGCTCCCTCCAGCCTTCCCTGAGGTTACGGAGGCATCCAGCATCCCCTGACCTGCATCCCCGAGGGACGCTAACCCACAAGTCTCGCACCTCACTTCCTTGAAACCCTGCGAGCGCGGGTTACACTTGCAGTTCTGCAGGCTGAACCACAGGAACAAGAGCGGCAGGATCTCGCTTGCTTTGCCAGCTTTCTCCCTACCACAACCCCCAGAGCGACATTTGTTTTCTTGGTGGTGGAGAAAGGAATCCCTCTAGTTTACCCCTCTGCAGCCCCAAAATAGCAATGGTTGAAAGTGCCCCAACAGCATATAACTTGCATACGCAGCTGGAGCAATAACCAATATTGAAACCAGAATCAGGGAAAGACATTTTATTTTATCACAAAGGAACAACCAGGAGGCATTAATTTTTTGCTTTGTTTTTACAGGCTAACCAGCAGGTCTCAGGACAGAAGGGAGCAAGAATAACCCATCCTGGCACACAACTATTGCTATTCCTTGTCATCAAAAGCACTGTTTGTATTCATTTCTTCCACCCTGTGTCAAAGAGTTTATGTAAGTACTCAAGACTAGTTGAATAGTCTTGACATTTCAGTAACAAACTCTGATCTATTCTGGAGCCTTCAAGAAGCAAAATCAACTTTATCAAAGTAAGCAGCAGCCTCAGGGAGGAAAGTAAGGCCCAAGTAACACAAAGATGAGAAGAAACCTTCCTACCAGAGCTCTGTAACATAAATTTCTTCAAGAATCAAAAGCATTCTTCACATTGGAATTTTCCTCCAGGTTAAAGAGGGCTTGCAACTAATTACAAAAGCCCTCCAAGTTTCCAAAGTATTTCAAGTGATAAAACCAAAGTTACAGCCTGAGAATAAATCATAACAGTAATGCGCACACACTTGAGAGAGAAAAAGAATACAGATATAAACCTACGCTGGAAAAATCTTAACACTTAGTGGAGCCAAAATGCCAGTTGATACATGTCACATTTGGGCGCTCTAGGCAACGCTATCACAATGGCTAATATTGGCAGGCAGAGCTCCAAAGAGAATGTCCAAAGCCAGAGAGGACACACGGGAGCCTAAGAGAACAGTGATGGCATCTCAGGCCTGCTGCTGAAGCTTTCACACGCGTTCAGCATCTTGAGCAGCAGCACAGGTCGAAGCGAGGCTACGACCTTTCAGACGCTGTTACCAGCTAATCCTTCTTGAAGGAGGGCCTCAGAAAACATTTAGATGGAAGTATCCGCGAGATTAAGATGTTTATCCACCTTGTATTTTGCACATTTGTGATTTCAGTGTCTCCTGGCTGCAGGAGCTCAGGAGGACCAAGGGCCAAGAAAGAAAGAGAATGACTCAGGCCCAGGGAAAGGATAGCAACGCTAACAAATGCTTTGTGTGTTTGCTAGAAACCTGTCATCAGCCTGCAAATAGGAGTAGAAGAAAATTAGAGGAGATTTTTCCCCTGATGGAAATATCTCATGCAGCTGAGTTGACAGATCTATTAGGTATAACAAGAGCTAAGAGAATGACATGAGAGGTGCTCCCTGCTAAGACTTTCCAGGTGGTTCTATCTGGCTTCAGCCAGAAGGGCCTTGAACCTTGTAAGATCACCTCAGTTTATCAACAGCCCAAAGCTGTCTCAGCACAAAAGCTAAGAAGGGGGCTCAGCTGACTCCCACTGTGGCTGGAGGTACTATGCATGCAGAGATGAAGGTCTTCCCTTCTCCCACCCCAAAATGGAAGGGAGTTTGGCATCAGAGTCCCCACAGGAAAACCTCCTGGAAATACTCAAATAAGAAATGAACCCGTTCAAGCATAAAGATGATCAGAGGGATGGAGTACCTGCCCTGTGAAGAATCTGTCAGACAGCGAGATGGAGGTTTTTAGCCTGGAGAAGGCTCCAGGGAGACCTTATTACAGCTTTCAGCTACTAAAGGCTAAAGTATTATACTTTCCTCCTACAAGAAAGTTGGGGAGGGAACTCTTTATTAGGGCATGTGGGGGTAGGACAAGGGGTAATGGTTTTAAACTGAAAGAGGGCAGATTTAGATTAGGTATTAGAAATTCTTTGCTATGCAGATGGTGAAACAGCAGCACAGGCTGCCCAGGGAAGCTGTGGATGCCCCATCCCTAGACACATTCAACGCCAGGCTGGATGGGGCTTTCAGCAACCTGGTCTAGTGGGAGGTGTCCCTGCCCACGGCAGGAGGGTTGGAACCAGATGATTTTTCAGGTCCCTTGCAACCTGAACCATTCTATGAAATCCCTGAAGTATAATGCTGATCTTTTTCAAGCACAGCTTGCAACATGGGAGCAAAGGCCTTCAAAGCAACTTTGGCTATGTATGTCAGAAAAGCATGCTTTACATGACTGCAAAGTGGAGAAGAGTTTAGGTAATAACAGGAAGGAGGATGAAGACACAGCAGCAAGAGCATCCTAACAACACATATGGAATGAGAAGGACAGGAGTTTATGGCAAAACAAGTCAAAACCTAACTTATTTTGCCACCTTCACCCTAGAATAACTACCACTTGCAGAGTACACATTGAACAAGTTCCAGACTCCAGGGTTAAGCAGGTCACACCAGACATCTTCAGTCACAGACAAGACATTGCTTCACTTCATCACAGCAAAGCCACATCAAGCTACAACTGTGCTATAGGCTCGTGCCTTTAAGTAGGATGCTGCATGGCAGGAGTCGCATGAGGGCAGGGGACAAGTTATCCAGTGCTTCTGTGAAGTTTCTGGGCTCAACACCTATGGTGGCTCATTAATGATGAGGAGGAGCCAGCCCTGGGCAAGGACGGTCCCCAACAGTTATGTGTTCATACACATTTGGTCACAACAACTGGGCAAATGGATCAACAGAGAGAATTTTAGGGCACCACTGGACATGCCCCAGACAAGGCTTTACAGCCTCCCCAAAATAATCTTCATTGGTTTCCACAATGAAGGCTCCACAGCTTGAGAGGCAAGTTTAATTTTAGAGCACACTCATCGGATTTGCTTGCATAATTTTCTTGATTTGGAAGGCTTTTTATTTTCCTCAGTGAGAAAAGCTGTCCAAATTTATCACGCTAAGCAGGGGACTGCTTGCCCCTAAGGATCTTAAAATATATTGGCTGCGATTTTCCTTTTAAAATTTGCATATCACAATTAGGGCACTATGGAATTAGAGCAGCTTTAAAGAGTGAGGTGGGAAAGAAACCATTAAAAAGGGCAAATCCTTACCAAATTATGCTGGCACCTACATGCAGCAGCCCACAGGGTGTCCAGAGGCTGCTGAAAACAGGGCAACGGGAGATCAAGAAATAGTTCCAGTCTGAACCCATTAAGCAGGATGTATAAAAATCACCATTGTGCAATTTTTATTGATTTTTAAAAGTTCTCCGTGATTTTAAGAGAACACCATCGTTCTGTTAGAGGTACATTTATAAGTACCAGAGAAGATGGGAGTCTCATCTAACTGGACAACAACTTAGTCTCCAAAGATCTCTCTCATTTAGGTATCCTGTATATCGGTTCTTGTAGCCAGAGACAGGACTTGGTAGCAGCCCAGATACTACTCCAGTTTTAGTTCTGCTCAGCTTCTCCATCTATTCCTCTTCCATCCTGTCCTCCTCTTAGTCATCACTTGACTACAGCCAGAATTCAACTTCTGAGGTTTGTACTTACCAACCTGAAATTACAAAAAGCCATAAAACTTTTAAGCCATCATCTCAATTCTCCCTTTACTCCCTATTTTGACACTTCTTAGTCGGTATTTTTAGATGGACGTTAGGCATCTTCTACAGCAGATACCTTACAACCCTAGTGACAAGATGAAGGAGTAGAAAGGTCAAATATATGCAGCCTGAAAACAGAGCAAGGAAACCCCACAGACCCATGAACACCACAGGCCAGCATCCCTCTTGTCTTGGAGGAAACACCAACACCTTGTGATGCTAAACTCTTTAGGGCTTGTCACCAAAACCTAGTGAAATGGAGGTCTTGGCTCAGGTAATTAAAAACCTAAGGATGTAAGAAATTTATAGGACTGTTTTCCCCCCCTCCTCCCATTCTAGTAGAGCATATTCTGAGTATTTCTTTTTGAGGGTACTCTGAGTAAGAATAAGAGGAAAAAAGCCTCCCAAAACCTGGGCACTAATTTACATTACTGCTCCAGGAAATGTAGCCAGAGAAACCAGATTTAATGCATAACTACATCAACAAACATCCATGTTGTCATTGTTTGTGCCCACCTCATGACTAATGCTGAGGGAGGCCAGGAACTGCAGAGCAACATGGTGATTTTCTTCAGCCATGCACAAGCTGCTACAGAGAAGGAAGGAGGAGTTCCCCAGTGGTAATGTAAATAAGATGAAATTAATTTATGGTTCAGCCAGAGAAATTTCCATCACCTCTTAGAGGAAAACCTTTATTGCTAGGAAGTGAAGCACCAATAAAAGGAGCCAGGCTCTGTGCAGAGCATCTTTCATTGAGTATTTGAAAGCTTGGTGTGGGAAGGTGCCTGCTAGGGAGTGTTCAAACACTTGAAACAGGGATCTTTCCAAGACCCAATTTATTATCCAGCCACAGCAGGCTGCTGTGTCTTTCCACCTCTGCTCTAAACATCTCCAAATACCTGGTTAGAAAGGGACCATCAGCAGCTTTGGCCATGCCTCTCCTCCACCATGGCTGTAAGAGAGATGCAGACTTTGCACAGCAGCACAGGGGGTCCTTTGAGGGGTCCCAGAGCTGCAGCATCACAGCACAGAGTGGTCTCCCAGCCCCAGCGCAGCAGCATCTACGTCCCACTCACATGGGACACCCATTCCCCACCTCCACACCCTGTGGAGGCACCAGGGGACTTGTCATGAGAACAAACTGAAAGTTTGTTCCCCCTCTCAACAAAAAAAAAGCCGATATAGCTGTCAGCTGCTCCTGTGACCACCCCAACTGGTGACCTATCTTTCAAGTGATCCTAAGCTAAGTAGAGGAGCTGAAACATAAGCAGAGGGAGATGCAAGGAGAGGAGAGTGAAGTTACACAGGGCTATTAGCAAAATAAACCTTTGCTCTGGCAAGACGAAGAAGCAGGACCAAGAGCAATGTCGACATTTCAGTCACAGGTTTAACCCTTCCTTTCCTTGGTCACTGGCCCTGTGAATGATGGCAAATCTGTGCCATCTCCTCCCCAAACTGCCATACCCACCCCAGTCTACTGGCAGCCACACAGTAAGTGTTAAATTTAAGCCCAGAGCAGCTAAACCAGGGTCTCAGGTGAAGCCCAAGAGGTGAGGATGGTATTAAATCAGTTAATTACAAGCAAGAGGATAGAGAACCTCATCTGCAGAGGGGTGAGTGCTACCTCCTCTCTCCTTTGGAACAGAGGCAAAATGGTTAGGGTCAGGATGAAGAAAAACAAAAAAAATCCCAACATGTTGTTATTTTTTCTCCCCTCTGTTCAGGGACCTTCCCCTCGCTTGGTGCTGGCAGGATGCCCCTCTTCTCCCCAAGACACACATCATCTGACCCTTAAGACACAGGAAAAAAAAACCCTGTCCCACCCAACTCTCTCCAAAGCACAAATTATCCTGCCCAGTTTGCCCAGGGCATCACATGTAATGACTATTTTTCACTCAAGCTTCAGGGAAACTTGAGCTTCAGGAGAGGCCAATCTCTTGTCACAACCACAGCTCATCTTCAAGTGGAGAATTAAAAGTACTGAGCTAAGAGGATGAGTGTGCTGGTGAAGTGCTCCCATTTCATCCAGCAAGTTAAGTACAGCAGAGGAAAAAAAAAACAACAACTGGTGACTCACTGCCCTGCATTTAAGTGAAAAAGCAAAGAGCTTGGTTTGAAGAATTTTTAAAAAGTGGAAAAAATGGAAAAGAAAAAAAAAGAAGAGTGTAAAAACAAGAGAGCAAACACCTCTAAAACACTCCGGCTGGGCAAGTTTAAGCATTGAATCAGCAGATGCAGGAGCTGGTTCACACATTAGCCTGGGTAATGTGTTTGCAGCTTTATATCTGAGAGGCTGCCTATATTAGTCATCTGTAAGGGGACACTTCAGCAACACTGACTGGAATGGATCGAGCACAGGAATGCAAAGCGGGGTGGTTAAACCACATCACTTTTGAAGGAGTGCCTCCACACACAGCTCTGAAGTGCCCTTAATTCAGTTTAGCCTGATTTGCACTGAAAAATTAAGTGTGTTAAAGTGAATTAAGGACCTCTAATCCCCAAGGAGAGTGTTTCCACTAGGGCTAGTTAAGAGTAATTGAACTAATCCACTTTAAAAGTCAGTTCAGATTAGTTGTGCTCAGTGGCTGTGCAGATGAGGCCTGGGAGCACAGGGGACTGTCTCTAGCAAGCAATAATCACATCAATCTGCCTCTGGGGCTGCTCCGGAAGGACAGCTACAGCAGTGCTGTTTTGCTATCCAGAGGTTGGGAGTGGTCCAAGACACTCAAATAAGAACGCTAATAGAAATGTCTACTTGTGCTTGACAGGTGCCATCTGGTTGCAACCAAAGGCATTTTCCACATGTATTTGCTCTACATACCATATATGCTGGGTATGGCCAAGGGGGAAGCTTATTTTTAATGGGCAGCTCAGGGACCAGGTTACCAGGTCCAAAAAGCACTGGCAGCATGAAATATGCGATACAAGTTCGGAGGCCTCCAGAGATGTCAGGAGATGCACTGTGGGCTCAGTGGTGAACTGAAGGGACCATCTTCACCACACACTAACGGCTGGGAGTGGCTGCTCTCCCACTTAGTGCCATCACACCCACCCCATTCTTCTGCCAGCTCCCAGGGTATTACCCACTTCCCACTGGTTTCCACCCCAGGTTTAAAACTGGACTCAGCTGGGTTAGAGCAAAAGCAATTCAGCCCCACAAAAACAGGGTAGAAGAAGGTTAGAAGGGGCAATGGAAATCAAAGAGGTCTAACAGCCACCCCAAACCCCATCCTACCCCAGTTCTACTGCAGGTCCCTCCTCCTCCAGACCAAGCAGCAGCACAGAGCAGGCTCAGCACAGGTTTTTGCCTTTCTAGGAAAGCACCCAGCCCCTCTGATCCAAGCCAGTTCTTCCCCAGCTAAGAATAATCCCCCCAGCTGCTGTTTGATTTACTCATTGCCATGGATGCACAGGGGGAGAGGGAGCAAGTCTGCGTGTGTTCGTTCCCATTAATGTTTCCTGTGCGGTTCAGGCCGTTATGCCTACAGGTATGTTTATTCCACTACTTTAGCAAACCAGCAGACTTTTTAATGGAACTGTTGATATTTTTCCTGGCCGGCTCTCCTGGAGAGGCGAGGCAGCGTACGAACGAAGTTCATTCCTAGCTCCAGCCTGAAGCTACTCTTCTCCTCCTGGGACGGCAGGGAATTGAAGGTTTCCATTGCACTGGTCAGGTTTCTTCCTTCTCCAGCCTTTAAGTTTTAGATACACAAACAGAGGCGCTCAGGCAGCTGACAAGTAGCAAGAGCAATGCGTGGCTGGTGCTTCATGCAAGGGCAGCAGCTGCCCTGAAAAATCTAGCCGTGCATCTTCCAGCAAGGTTCTCTAAAAGGATAGCAGGGGCCACACTGCATCCCTAAAATGACACCTCAGCTACACCAGCTGCTTTTGCAGTCAGATCTCACTGGCCAAAGCTAGGGGTTTCCTGCTTATTAGCATTTTGGAGCTCATTAAGCCATCTGTAGGTCCCCCCCACACACGTCTTTCAATCCCCCTCATTGATGCAACAGGAGCAGAAACCCCAAGGCAGAGAGCTCTGCTTCATCAGGCACCTGCAGAAGACGCTTTCAGACCTGGTCTCTAATCTAACAGCCCTTGGGAGTCCGGGGATGTGCACCAAGTCCCTGGTTCAGCTCACAGCTTGTTCTCTATTAAGCCAGCCCTGGTTTACAAGCTGCAGTACCCTGAGGTTAATGAATCTGCCTGGCAATTTCTCTGCTCCCTTCACCCCCATGGAGCAACAAGGCAAAACTTACTCCTGGCCTCTTAACACATCCAGCCAGATCAGACACCAGCTCTAGAGCCACTTCAATCAAAAGCACTTGAAAGGAGTGCTCCAGAGAGCTCTGGTAACAGAGTAAACAGCCTCACACAAGATCATCTGTTTAGACAAGGCTACCCAAGTGCCCCTGCCTCTGACCCCGAGTTGCTGATCTGTCCAGCAGCAACTGGAGCACTGAGAGCGTGCTCATCAGCCTCACACCACACTCCATGCAGTAGCAGTCAGCCTCTGGGAGAAGATGGGGTCACCACCCACCTCCCCACCACAAGATACCCCCTGCCTACAGCATGGTCTGTAAGGGAAGAGCATCCAACACCCACCAGATGCTAGGGGACAAGGTAAAAATATGGCCAGTGTCACCACGTAACAGGGTCATCAAGCCTGGTGCAGTCCCAAACTCCAGTGAGTCAGAAAAGGCCAAGCCTACAAGCTCACCTCCCCCTTCCCAGTGCCAGCTCTCAGATTTTCCATGAGACTTGCAGCAGCCCAAGCAAGTGCCTCAAGGGATGCAGTGCTGAGGGAGGATGCCCTTCTTACCTGGGTACCTCCCACAAGGCCATGTCTGGGACAGCCCACAAAGACCCCAGGCCATGCACTGGGAATGACTGGAACCACAAGCTCCCTAGAGACACACTGCCATTAGTTCCAGGCATCTCCACCACATCAAGGAGGATGTGTTTCTGCAGGGCTGTTGATCCCTCTGCAAGTTCAGGAGGGAAATGCAGGATTATGCCTGGTCTCACTCCCCTCCAAATGCCATCTCTGTGGCCCAGCATCTGCCCTGCACCTTGCAGAGACAAGTCTTTGTCTATAAACACATTTTCATCAGCTACAGTGACCAGCATGGAGATTATGGCTTGCGACACTGACCACGGGAACTGCTCAAAGCCTTGGTTAGTCCAGTTCACACTCCCTCCCAAGAGCAGCACTTCAGCATCAGTCCTCTTTTTGAACTGATGCTAACTCTCTGGATTTCCAGAGTCAACATGGGACAAGCCAGCAGATAGAAGCAATCACCAGGGATGCAACACAGCCATGCTAATGACCCAAACAAAGTCTTGGATCTTTGGTTAGACCTTGTAATTCAGCAAAAGTGTCTGCTTGCTATCCACAGACTGGGAAATAGGACCCTGCTAGCCCCCAGCAGGAGATTTATCTTTGGCAGGAGCTGAAAACATCTTTACCCCCCCCATCACTTTTGATTAGAGAGGCCCAGAGATGCAGAGAGAGCGAGCTCTGCTCTAAGTTTGCCAGGCATTTCAAAATCTCACCTTACACTGGAAGAGGATTAGGGCTAGAAAAAAATTTTGTCAAGATTGAGCAAAACAAGTCAGTTCTTTTAAATGAAGTATCAGTTCTGGTAAACTGTCCCCAGAGGGGTTTGGGCTCCAGGATAGGGTTTCTTGTCAGAGGAGATGGGCAGCCCTTGGGCACAGCAGGGCTTGCAGCAGAACAGTAAATTGAACACTGTGTCCCTGAGCTGGGCAAGCTCCCCTGAAGTAATTTCTTGCACTAGGAGAGGTTCCTGTAGCCAACACCAATGGGGCCCACACAAAAGGCAGATCATGAGGACAATGCAGAGCTGGAGAAGCAGTCGCATACAGCTAATGGATGACGACAAGGAACAAAGAATTCTGTGGATGTGCAATTTAAAGGTAGCAACTTGCTCTGACTGGAAGTTAGAACAGGTTTTCTTGGAGATGTGAGAGCCCATGTCAGTAGGTACTCATTTGGCAGCACTGATGCTTTTGGAGACAAGCCATGACCAGCTCCTTTGGGGAAGAAGTTAAGAGGTGCTTAAGATACAGAAGCAAGAAACCCAGCATCAAGCCACAGTCTCTAAGCATCCAAGTAATTAATCTTCTCACCATGAATTCTACCTTATCACCACTTCCCAATATTTAAAGGGCGGCTACAAAGAAGACGGAGACTCCCTTTTTACAAAGTCACACAAAGACAAGGGGTAATAGGTACAAGTTACTCCTGGGGAGATTCTGACTGGGCACAAGAGGAAAAATTTTCACATGGACAATCAGCTACTGGAATAATCTCTCCAGGAAAGTGGTGGAGTCCCCAACACTGGACACTTCAGATTCAGCTGGACAGGGCCCCGGGACATCTTGTCTAGATCATGTTTTCCCCAAGAAAAGTTAGACCAGGTGATCCTTGAGGTCCTTCTCAACCTGGCATTCTACAATTTTATTTTACACATTAAGACATCACTCAGGGGTCAGATTCAAGACACCCTTGTGTATCTCAAGCTATTAATTTTGCTAGACTCTAAAGAGGGAGAAAAAAGTAATCTAAGAGGCAATGGAAAGTAATATTTTTGCTCATCAGCTGGCTTCTTCCAAAAGGACACTGCCTTGAAAGCAACAGTTGCTCAAACCTACTTGCTTTGGGAGGCTGCTCTATAGTTTGGTTTGAGAGGTTTCCCAACAGAAGACCAAGGCTCTGGACTAAACTTCTGCCCACTCCACCCAGCATTCCCCTAGTCACACAGGACCATTTGACAGGTTTGTTTGTTTTTTGTTTGGGGTTTTTTTTTAAAGCAAAGCTCATATATTCCTATGGGCATCTCAGTACTTCATTCACATCTAGAGGAAATCACATGTTTCTCCACAGCACAAGAAGCTACCTCCTACTATGCACAGTCAATGGACAGTTATGCTACTTCAGTCTCTGGAACTCCAAGCAGTTTTTCCAAGAAAAGAAACTTTTCCTATAATTGTGAAACTTGTCCATCCAGTAAATGCAGAAGTCAGAGCAAGATGGTTGTTTCCCCCCCCCCCCAAAAAAAAAAAAATCCTCTATAAGCATCTGGCTATCCAATTAATGCTGTTTTCATGAGCTAGGCCAAATGAATCTGCTCATAAAATCCATGCCAAGTCCCATACAGCCTGACATCCCATCAACATGAACTGCACGCTCCATGCTACCTTCCAAGCCAGCACAGACTCAGCATTAATGTCAGATATTGTTGAGTTTGCATGTTCTACAGTGGATGTATAGAAGAGCTCTTTTGCTCTGTGTTCTTTCCAAAGGAAGAGTTCAAGTTTTTTTAACCTGTCATTTCCCCTTCCCCCAAAAGAAATCCTTCAGCAACTGAATTAACAAAATACTCCCCACACCTTAGAGAAGAATGATTTAAGGTCACAAGCAGACTGGAAGACCACATAGCACATGCATGAGCTTCTTGATCCTTTTGAAACAGAGATCTCTGGAACAGCTAAGGAAGGGGGCGAAAAAAAAGTCAGAATAGAGTTTTCCATCAGATAAAGTAAATCCCATAACTGCTATGTTTATTCATGTAGTCAAAATACTCCCTGTTCCACTTAGCACAGTGCAAACATGCATTACAATAAAATGTAAAGCTTACTGAGCTGATAAACTTCATAAGTGTATTTTATGACAGTATCTCAAGAGATAAGACTCATTAGCGCTCACTGCCGCTCTCTGAGGGAGCCTTAAAAAGCATGGTTAAAAACCAGGGAAAGAGGGGAAACTTGAAACTAAACATCAAATAAAAAACCAGCTTCTAAAGGGTTAACCCTTTCCACCCATCATCATCATCACTTCTGGCTCCTACTCAGCTTGACCTGAGCTGGCTCCCCAGCTCCGTGTCCAGGAAGTTAGGAAAACACATGCTGCCTGCAGCCAGACCACGCACTGGTCCAGGACCTGCGGCACCAGTCTCC
Source organism: Actenoides lindsayi (assembly GCA_025331215.1). NCBI lineage: Eukaryota > Metazoa > Chordata > Aves > Coraciiformes > Alcedinidae > Actenoides > Actenoides lindsayi. The sequence continues at coordinate 7,464 of WTSP01017995.1, read as the reverse complement.
CTGCAGCCACACACTGCAGGAGAAGGAGCAGCCTCCCATTAGCATTTAACAGTGCGAGCCACAGGTCCTGAGGGCTGCTCAGACGGAGAAACCAATTGCATTAACGTGCTACAAGCCACTAGAGAGCTTTTTTTTTTATTTTGGCTGCAGAGAAAGGCTGCTTCATTGTGGAGGGAAGCCAGAAGCTCAGCATGTTTGCAGTTTGGAAAGCCAGGTACGTGAGACTTCTTGGATTGCTTCAACACACCCTCAGGGAAGCGCTGGGAATCTGGCAGGTTGCTACCTGGACAGCCAGGGAACTTGGGGTAAAGAAGTTCAGTTCATATCTAGAACAAGTTTTTAGTATGAACTACGCAAGTGTCATCCCATCTAGAGTGCTGTCTTCAGGAGCTGCAACGTTAGGCATGGAGAGATTCTTCACATACGCCAGATCAAGACAGGTCTAATGCATTGAGCCTTCTCTCAAATGTCTCAGGCAGCAAACATTAGAATGAGCTGTCCCATTTCTACTCTAGAGAATTCAAGTGACCAGAGAACCCAAGCCCTGAAGGTCCCACATTGTTCCGTGAAACTGAAGCAGAGGTTTTACATCAGGCTTCTGGCAACAGAAGGCCTTACACCTCTGACGGTCTGAGACAATGTTCAAAACAGTCTCCTCCACAGGGATATTCCAACTAAGTATCTCTTCAGCTCAAAGAAAGCTTCAAACCCTGCCTCCGACATAAGTCCCTCTTAGAGAGCAGCTATGCACATGAGAGAGACAGGGTAGCCAAGTCTAGCCTTCCACTATTCTGAGCTGAGCTTTTTAGTTCCCACCACCCCGTACAGCTCTGCATCAGAAACTGCTTCATGCTGTGGAAACACTGGTGATGCTCAGTGGTTCAGTACCTCCTCTGGCTAGTCAGACTCCTCCATGAATAGTATAGTTCACCAATGTCTTCTAGCTTGGCTCTTCCATCAAAAAATATTTCAAGGAGCCCTAAAACATCAACATTTCACTGATGAAAACACCAGAAATAAAAATAGTGGCAGCATCTCCCTAGATGGAGGGAATAGAGCATCCCTGGGACAGGAACATCTCCAGGAGGCCATTACACCAAGGCTGCCAGGACAGTCAATTAAGCAGATGAAAAAAAAAAATGAAGAAAGCAGCAAGGACTGACAAAATCCAGTCCAGTCAGAAAGATTCAAGCTAAGAAGCATCACATCAGCTTCTTCATGCAGTCTTCCAGACCTTCCACTTCACACACACACATACCCCTTCCCAATCCCACAACCTAATTCAATTACCTACCACCGAATAAGCCTTAAGGCAATTCTCATTACCCCACGATAAAGCACAAGGCCTTTAATTATTAAACACTCATGGGCTTTTTGTGTTGGGGTTGTGGGGCTGGACTCCCTTTTATTGTTGTTAGCAGCTTCCAGAAAGCAAGTTAATCATTGACCAGGCCTTTCACCAGGAGACCACAGTTCTATAGATTCCTAGTCTCTAGTTCTGCATCACCAATCACACTAAAGAAAGTCATTGGCCTCCTGCTTTGCCAAGGATAGGCTCAATATTCTCCTAACAAGCCATCTTCTCCCCCAAGGGAGTCATCCATTGCACTGGTGACCTCTGAGGGGAAAAAAAAAAAGCAGCAGTAATTGGGCACAGAGGCTGTATACAATATTCACCATTAAGTTGAGTTCAGAGAGAAATAGCTTCAGTGTCTTTCCAATTAAGGGAAACTGAGGCACAAGGTAATGGCTTCCAAGTCTCAAGCAACATGGTCAAGCCAGTATATAAGGCTAAAACATACTAATCCGTGTCTGAATAAAGTTTTGCTCCGTGCTCTAAGTACACTCCAGGTGGAAGAAGTTTTCAGGTACTTCCCAGCCTGATCTGGGACAGATGCTGCACCTCACAGCTGAAGATGCAGGTCTAGTAGACCCTAGCTGCAAGCACAGTTATTTTTCCAAATTATAGTACGGTTTGGTTTCAAAGGGCTTTTCAAGCTCATCTAGTGCAACCTTCCTGTAGGGAGCAGGGATATCTGCAACTGAAGCAGGTTGCTCAGAGCCCCATTCAACTTCACCTGGAATGGTTCCAGGGATGGGGCATCTGCCACCTCTCTGGTCAGCCCATTTCACCACCCTGAGTATAAAAAAAATAAATCTTCCTTCTATCTAGTCTAAAACTCCCCTCTTTTAGTTTGAAACCATTACCTCTCGTCCTGTCCAACAGGACTAGTGCTCCTGGGTTTGTCACCACCCTTAGGGCACTTCAACAAACCCAGTGCCACCTTCAAGCATCTCAAAACAAATGCTCCTTCTGGGCATGGTGCTCCCCTTTGCAGAGGAATGGAGGTTAAACATTGCTTTGAATTGACCCAGAGAGGCCAACTTTGGGAGCAAAGCCAGCCAGGACTTAGACAGATCAGTCTCTATGCGACAATTTACCCGGCTCAAAAGCAGGAGGAAAAAAAAAAAAAGAATAAAAACCAACAGACAACACAGCCAGGCACACCCTTCCTGTTCCAAGGAAAACCATGAACCCAGCACCTTCAAAACCAGCACTGCCATCTAGAAAAAAAGCAGAAACACCACAGGGTGGGATGGCAAAGCCACCCTCCCAGCCCCGGGAGCTGCCTCCTTACGCTCCAGCTGTGTTTGCCTGCGTGCCGCATTCCTCCCTCGCCACCCGAGTCCAGGGTTGTTTTTTTTTTTTTGTTTCTTTGGGTTGTGCTGTGAGAACCAGCTGCTCCATCTCACACACGCCAGAGACGACCGGCACGTCTGGAAAGCCAACGCGCTGTGGCCTGGCTACGCAACAGCTTCCCCGAGAAGTTCACACGCCTTCGGCCGAAGCTGCCGGCACGAGCGTGTGGCCCCACACTACCATCAAGTGACAGGTACAGAAATTCTTGATGGGCGACAGCCACGTTAACACCTCATGTAACCTGCAGTGCTGGGGAGAAAATAAAAAAAACAACAGGAAAAAAAAAACAAAACCAGGCAGCAAATCCTGCCAGCACCCGTGGGCTTGCTCTTATTGGAGATGACATTCGAGCTGATGCCACACGCTTGCAGCGACACAGTTCAGAAACTCACGCTGACTCGTGGCTCCCTTAAGAGCCCTCCCCATCAGGGTGGTCGCAACCCCTGAACAAGTCCGGTAGGCAGATCTTCCCCCAGAAGCTTTAGCTAAATCACACCCTGAATCGCAGGGTCTCTCCCCCAGCAGCACCTAAAGCGCAGCGGGGGTACCTATTCCGCGCTTGCCAACGGGAACAAAAATACATCGCACTTCCCACACCAAAAAAAAACCCCACCGTGCAGCAGTGAACCTGCTCTTGCTAGCGGTGTGTTGGTAAATTAGGGCAAGTTATGCTTCCCCTCCCTCCCTCTCCCCCACGCGAGCATTTAAGGGTTCCTGTTGCCTGCGTGCAGTGTACGGATCAGTTACATTTATGAAGAACATTGCAATCTGTCAATATAAACACTATGTAAGCATGAGCCACTTGTAACATTACTACTACAGTCTTGACAAGTGTTTGCAGCAGGGGAAGAGCTGCCCGGCTCCTTCTGCTGCTGGAGGAAAATATCAACCTGCAGAAACCAACTTTTCTTCCAGCAAGGACAACAAAAAAAAAGGGAAGGGGTGCAGCAAAACTGAATCAGATTTTTGATCAGAACACCCAGAAAGAAACAGAGAGGGTTTGATTTATGGCCTGAACAAGTTGCAAGCTCAGATGCACAGACCAGGCAGCTCCTACAGACCCGTTTGCCTTCCCACTAGCACTGGGGCACAGCAGGACTGAAGTTAAACAGCCTGCCCGTCACCCCAGCATGGCTAATCTTGTCATCTGCCACTTCCAAAGCCCAGTAGCACAAGACCAACACGATTCCCAGATGCTGCTGTGGCATTTCCATCACCCCCTTAGCCACGTTTGTGAGAGGAAAGGGAAGGAGGGGAGGTGCCCACACTCAAAGCTTGTAAAGCACAAGAAAAGCAGAGCAATGAGGAAAAGAGATGAAATTCAATGCTTTCTCAGGGATCCCAGTAGGCTGGGGCTGCTCCAAACCAACCCCCCCCTCCACCATCAGCCGGTTGTAATATGGTGCAAATTAGTTTTCAGACAGCCCAGCTGCAGAGGAGATGGCTGAGCATAAAAGCAGGCTCACTTCTAGAGCAGCTAGCGCATCTCAAGGCAGCTTCAACTGACACTTATCCAAGGTGATGCTTCCCCCTCTGGTATAGACTCAGTTGTTAACAGTCTCCCATACATTCTCCAACCCTAAAATGTACCCATCATCATGAGACATCCTTATGAGGAACTCTAAACCTACCACAAGCCATCAGGTCCTGCTCAGCTTTGCAGGTCTGCTTTCCCCTCTCCAACATCAAGAAGTCTCCTATCAGATGAAGCTGAGGAGCTGTAGTATCAGCACATCCCTGAAGCCAGCCTCTTTGAGCTGCTTTCCAGTCATTAGGGCTAGCAAACCCCTCCTGATCAGGTGCCTACAGCAACTTGGCTCTGCTCATACACATCAGCATCACTGCGGGTCCCGTCTTTGCTGTGTACCAGCTTTAGGTCAAACTGCTTCTCTCCTGCACCCAGGGAGGAGAGGTTGGCAACACCCAGGGAGCCGCACTGAGCCTGACAGCATCTCCCTGGACAAGGGACAAGCCTGTCCCTCCTTTTACCCCAGGCAGTGAACTGTCACCTTCAGCCCACATCCCTAACCAGGCAGCTCAGGAATGGAGTAAGAGAACATTAGTGCAGATGGTGCAGCTTGGTGTACCTGAGAGGACCACGCTCTACTTCCAGAGGGCATTTATCATTTTTGGCTGCTTGTGCATCCCTCTAAGAACACCAGACACAGGGAGAAGCAGCAGCCTTCCCACCACAGCATCCCCTCCCACTTCACAAGCTGCCCCCGGTGGGACAGGCACAGGCATAACTACATGCTGACACAATCTTGTTATCATGTAACCATGCCCGATTTCTGTCCCCGTGCACTAATTCCCCACCAGGCCACACATTTGGAGACACTGAATTCTTTCCCTGAAATAAGACATTGGGGACTGAGGAGGTAGGGGGAAGGGATCATCCACAGCTGTCCCTATCCCCCACCAGACCGCAGAACGGAGCAGCTAAGCTGTGGCTACAGAACAGCATCTGCTTAACACAGCCGTCTGCTGTACTGTGCTCCCCACCACCTCAGCTGACTGGGGTGTTAGCACCCAGAGCAGAAGGTCTAGCAGGCCACCAAAAGCTGTCACGGTGACTTCGATGGTGCCTTGGGTTGGGAAGGAGTTTTTCTTTCACTCTCTAGAAAGGGTGTCGCATTATCTAAGCCTACTTCACCCTTTCAGCTCCCGAGTGATGCACCCAGGCCTTTACGAAAGATTTACCTTAGAATAAACAGATGTGCTTCTTCACTCGGAGCAGTTCCTCCACACCTTTGGCTACCTTTCCAGGCATAGCAAGAAGCTTTAGTAGCAGCCTTCAGGGGGCACTTGCAGAGGCACCAAGAGCTCTGCAGGAAGATAGAGCTTTTACCAGGTAAGATTTTCTTCCCTTATCAATATCCAGAAGCTCACAGCAAGGAGAGCTCAGCGCTTCCACACGCACTTGTTAGATCACATATCGCTGGGGATTAGCAGGGACCCTGGACCTCAGCACAGACTATTCCTACTCATGTTCCCAGAAGCTCAGCAAGTGCAATCTCTGCTTTAGGCCCCTTGGAAGAACAAAGAGGAGATTAGCAGCAGATGCTGCTCCTTCACTGTGGCTCTAACCAGAGCACAGGATGCTTTGCATAAGCAAACTTCCCTGTACACGACAGCAGAATACTTTGAGTGCACATCTGGCTGGGTGCACATCTGGCAGCATCTCCTCTCCCCTTCTTATTGCCGGAGAGGGAGCCTCAAATCAGAAACAGCAGCTGTACTGAGAGAGAATAACCCAAAGTGGTCAGGACAGACCTAGCAGCACAATTCCCTTGGCTCCAACATACTCACTCTAAAGTTAAGATCTATACCAGCCACACGAGGCCAGAAGAGAAACCCACAGAAGTGAGTGGAATGAGTTACCTGCTGCACTACAGCAGATACCAGCACCACACGGATTAACAGGAGAGTTTCAGCCAAGCTCCTGTCAGTCCCTGAGGCACAGTACAACTGCACAGTACCGGTGGTCTTCGGCAGACACGCGAGCTAACAGGCTTGGTACAGTTCTCTGCGAGCTGCTGGGGAAGAAGAGAGCTTTTCCTAAAGACCTGCACACACAGGACAGGCTGTTGCCTCAGAAAGCCAGCTCCAGGAGCAGGAAGTTAAACGGTTCTCGAGCTGGAAACAGAAGATGTAAGTAGCACTGTTTGGAAAACTGTGCCAGACCACAAGCAATGGACAAGCCTCAACACCAGGATTTGTTTTACTGGAAAGATGGGAGGGGAGGGGAACCTCAAGTCTGCTAAAACATTCTCCAGGGCCAGTCCAGTGGCTCCTACCAGCGGTCACAACCATCCCAAAGGGAAGCCAGAACTGTCCCTCTCGAGTAAACGTCGCACCAAAACCTCTGCAGGTGCTCCCATCCCACTCCCCTCGCAAATCGACCCCATTTGGGGGTAAGTCAAGGCAGCTACACTAACACCCTAAAAAGCCAAGGCGGGGGCAGGTAAAAACCTGCGGGTTATAAGCCCCGCAACACGGCTGCGGTTGCGAGGGGGCTTTGAAGAGAGCGAGGGGAGCGGGTTTAATTTGGCTTCTCCAGCTCGGCCCCCTTTTACCCGAAGAAGGGGGATAAGGAGGGGGTCGGGGTGCGATGGGAAGGAGGTGGATCCACCTGCGCGGCGCGGAGCGAGCGCGGACCGGGCCGCTGGCGCCCCCTGCCGACCTCGCTCCCGCACCGCGCACAGGTGAGCACCGCGGGATGCGGAAGGTTCCGCACCTCCCCGCGCCAGGCTCGGAGAGGGACCCTCGCCTCTTTCGGGAATAAGCTCCGCACCGCCGCAAGCTGCTGAGAGCAACATGCACCCCCCTCCCCGAGAAAAAAAAAAACAAAAAAACAATAAAAATAAAAATAACAACGCCGGGGTGACGTCGCCACCCGCTTGCCAGCACCTGGTGCTGAAGCATACACTGAAATTGAGGTAAAAAAAAAAAAAAGGTTTTTTCTGGGCTGTCTCATTCTAGGGGAGGCTAAAGAGCGCACCTGGAGCCAACCACCCCGCTGCGGGTCCCCTCTGTGCGGAGCCAGCGCGGAAGGAAAAGCGCAGAGTTTTTACCCTGTTGCCTCCGGGAAAAAGCACCGGCAGCCCCAGCGCCCTGCAGCTCCCGGGGGGCCCGGCAGCGACACGTCGAGGGGAGTAGGGTCTCCCAGCTCCGAGCGGTGGGGACCGGGAAGAGAGGCGGGCACGGGGTTGTCCCTGCCCGGTACTTTTCTCCCAAGGTGGTTGCCAGTGCCGGTGCAGGGG
>WTSP01017992.1:4294-31374 GCA_025331215.1 Actenoides lindsayi | reverse complement strand
CTTTGGGGAGGGAGGGGGGTTAACAGAGAGCGTCTGTTATAGGTCTAAGGGGCTGCCCTGACCCTAAACTGTGACACGATCATACAGAGATTCATTACGCTGTCATTGTTCTGAGATAAAAGCTTTCTTCGACCAACTTGAAAAACAGCATGACGACAAATTAGCCAAATAAATGAGGTACATAAAATTGCAAGTTGGAGTTGTCAGTTTCTGTTGTGTGAGGAAGTAGCAGCCTGTTGAAATAGCAGCCTGAAAAATGTATGCTGCAGCAGCAGTCTGCTCATCAGGTGCTTGTGTTTCATTCACAGCAGATATTTCTAGAGGAAGCATGAATGGGAACCCTGATTTTAGTAACAGTTGATTCTTTTAAGGTTATTTGCTGTGGATTTCTTGTTCTTTCCGGTGGTAAAGCAAGGTCAATTTGTGCTTCAAACGTGCAATTGAAAATCCCTCTTCTAGCAAATTGGACTTGTGGTTCTCAGCAGCAGATGTTGTCTGCTATCTGATTGGAAGTGAATGCCTTCTTTTCTCCTTTCCACTTTCTCCTTTCTGCTCGAAATGAATCATGAGAGGCTGACAACAGACACAGCAATGGGCAGTGCTGTAACTGGCTGTAGCCTTGCATACTTTCCCTCCTCTCAGCAGCACAGTGGCACCATTCCAAGTTCTCAGTGCAGCGCTATGTGTTCTGGAGGAGCAAGAGGTGTAGGGGAATGTACAAGCATTGTAGATGGGGAGTAGAAACAAAGGCTTTAGGTGTGTGAGGCAGTTAATGGGACATAATACCCCATACACTGGTAAACGAGTACTAACAAGCTTTGTAAAGGTGACCTGAATGCCTTGTCTGCATGTTTTCCTATTACTCACATGCTTGCTTATCTGTGTGGATGACCAAGCACAGCTGGCAGCTACTCCCACTGACTGCCTGTAAGTGCTGTTGGTGACATCTAGGCAAAGTCTAGGAGCCACTCTGTTGGAGGTGCTTCCTTGGTTCCAGCTGTAAGATCACCTTAAGATTTTATTCCTGCAAGCTAATCACTGATTGTACATACAGCGAGGAGGACAGCATTGCAGTTCCAGAGTGGCCAGTTCTATTCTTTCCTGTAATTTCTTCATTGCCAACTCTGTGCATAGATAGTGGTTGGATTTCTTGTCATAAGTGAGTGTCAGGTGAAGAAACATTGCATTTGTTGGGTATTGGATTGCAGTTAACTGTAACTGCCATGTGCTGCCAGCCCTCTCTCCTTCACTGTGGAGTTTTGTGGTGTGAGAGTCTCTATGGAAATAGGATTAGATGTAGCTGTCTGGCATCATTTTCTTTTGGCAGGACATGCAGCTTGGAGTAAAGGCACTTGAATAAACTGCTGGAAATGCCTGTTCAAAGCTTCTTTCTCAGATGAATTGCTCTACATAAGCTCTAGGGGAAGATCTGCTATATTGGTTTTAACTGGTTGGGGGAAGGAAGCAACGGCAGTGTAATTGTAGAAAAATTCAGTCTAGAAGGAGCCTCAGCAGGTCATCTAGTCTAGCCTGCTCAAAGCACGTTCACTTTCATTATGAATGTATTTATAAACTCTTTTTGCTTAACATCTTTTTCACCCTCTTTCTGCTACTAGCTTAATTTTCATGAAAACATGTATTTGGCAGTATCAGCCCCAGATGAGCACTCTAAGTGAGGTGAAGAATGAATGCATATAGATGGTGATGGAATTACTTGCACAGAAACCTCTTGCAAAAAAATCTAATCTCCAGCCAGCAGTCACACCTGCCTGCTCATAAGAGTCGTATCTATATGAGCTGCAAAATGTCTTCATAGTCTAAAGGATGTGTCAAGATTAAGCATTTAAATTCTCCCATCTTCCACGAAGAATAATGCTAGAATGCAACTGCTAAATACTGTTTGCCTTGTTACTAATGTGAATTTCTTTGAAAATCTGGTCTATTAGCCAGGGACAATATCGAAGGTAGTAGGTAGATTGTCCTTAAGCTTTTTTTGATGAGGTGGAAGTCACCTTTGATCAGCACTTGTCAGTCTCCCATTTTAGCTCAAATACAATTTGAAGGTTAATGCTCTAGGTATTTCAAATATTTCTGTTTTCTTAATTTACAATTCCTGTTGGTTTTTCTGTTGTCCCCTTTCTCTATAGCATAAAGTTTCTAATTCTTAAGGTAGTTAGCTAACTGTTTGTCTGTGTGCTTTTGGCACATGACAGGAGTATATTTATAGAACTATTTTATGTAGATTTGCCTACAGTTCAAATTACTTAAAAGATTCAGGGAAAACCAAAGTGTCTGAAGAGGCCCAGCAGTCAATGTAGCATACTTGTTTGCATACTTGTGTGGAGCCCTTAAAAGGTCTGTGATTCTTGACTGTTGTGTCCATGTAACTCATTTAACTAGTCAACGTAAGCTGGCTGGTATGTGTATAGGCATGTAATTAATGGAATGCTTATAAAAGCATATTTCTCTACTGAGATAAAATACATCTTTTTTTTATGACTTCTATTTGTATTATTCAAACACTTACTGTAGTGATTAATTTCTACAAAATTAATTTCTGTCTTACAGCTTGCCTTGAAGGGATCTAACTATGCAGGTCTGCTGGAGCGTCATCGCATTCATACAAAAAACGTGGAACATATTCTGGACAGTTTACGGTAAGAATGTGTGGCTGTTGAGAATTTCAGACACGTCCATGGATTGTGTAAAACTACAAAAGGAAGCTTTGTGCTACAAGGCCTAATAAAATAGGAATACTGAAAAAAAGGATGATGCAGATGAACAAACATTCTTGAAACAATCGTAATGTAAACTAGCTCAGTTAACTAACAATGTGCTATTATCCTGCAAATAAGTGAAAAAGATGTAAAGGATTTGTGTGTCAAATGCTTATAAGCCAAATACCACTGTAATTAGCCCTTAATAACATGTCAGTTTTTCAGAAGGATGTGACAAGGATCAATATAGGACACATTCAGGCTTTTTTTGCACTTTTTAGGAACGAAAGGATAGAAGTTCGTCTTGTTAAACGTCGAGAATATAATGAAGAGACAGTTCGGTGGGCAGATGCTATTGTATCAGCAGGAGGTACGGCTTTGTGCAAGGGAAGTATTTGTTTCAGTATATTTTCATAGATAATTTTTCAAAAATACTTTGCAGCATGTGAAGCGTCTGGAGGTATGCATATTTTGAAAACAGATTTCTTATCTAGTTCTCAAAAAATATGACATAATGCAGTGGTTCTGACCATCCTCTCTACCTCTGGTATCTAAAATAGTAGCACTAGGAGGTGAATTTCCATGCATGACCACCAATTGTCCTGTGTAAAACAGTATAAACTGTGGAATTTACTACAGTTCAACTAAAGAGGATAAAATGCTTGCTGTCATGTGATTATACACAGGTATAAACCCTGCTCCTTGGTTTTTAGTATGTGAGATGGAAACTAACCTACTACCTTTTCCTCCCCTTGCTCAGACTGGCTTTCTTGTTCTCACACTTAATTCCAGTGACTGGAATATCTAGTTGGATGGTACAGGTAATAGTATGCAACTTCTGAGCAGCCTGTACCACTGATTAGATCTTTTAAAATGAGCAAATAAAACAACTAACCTGATTGTTTCTTTTTGACACTGGATCACAGAAGTTCATTCAGTGTTATTTTTTTTATTTGCTGCTGCAAATGCTGCAGCGTACTGCTGGGCTCTGACATAATATTCAGTCACCTGTGGCAGTTAGACCTGGCCACTGCTTTGCCTTTCTCTCCTCCCCGCTGGTCCACTTTGCCTTTAGCTACTGGTTACTGTGGAGAATGGGTAGGAAGGGATATGTCCACATTGCTGAAGCACCCTAATAAACTCCTGTAGATTTTGAAGAACTCATCTAAGCTGCAGATTAAAGTCCCAGTTTGGCTGTGGCAACATTTGCCATGGTTGTGAGGCAAGCAGCTGGGAAGTGATACATCATCAGAGGTTTTCAGAGCTTATATCTTGGTGCGAAGACTGATTTAAGTTATAGTTAGTTGTCCTTTTGTTTAACACACATGAAAGAATATCAATACCTGAAGAAACCACTGACACTTAAAGATGTCCACTTCAACAGTTTTATCTAAGACTTCTTTTTCAAGTGTGCCTATCTGGTGCCAAATAATACCTTTATACTGTGTCTTCTACAAGAACAACTGATATGGAACTTAATGAAGTCATCGTTTTCATGTTATTTGCAGTAAAATTTGGTATTGTTTCCTGTCTCCTGTGGCTTTGATTAGTGATGCTTTCTAAATTTATTTTCTTAAAGAATTTATCTTACCAGCTGATAAACATACAGAATTTTCCATAAATCTCTTTTCAGACGTGTTTCTGCCAAATTCAGTTGCCTGGGCATGTATAGTTGTCAAACATGTCATACTTTTTCCAATCACATTTGCCATCTTGAATTCAATTTTCACTACTCTGCATTGAAAGGTGTCTGTAGTTTTGTAGTCCAATTTATATTTTTGTGCAGCTTGCCTGATAAAAGCACATAGCGGTAATGCTGCTGTACATGTGAGACTATTTTGTTTGGGATACTAGAATGTGAAGTGAAACTAACTTTTGTTTTCCTTTTTCTGTAGGTGATGGTACAATGCTGTTGGCAGCCAGTAAAGTCTTTGATAAATTTAAACCAGTTATTGGAGTAAATACTGATCCTGAAAGGTAAAAACACATTTAAGAAAACAATGCTTCATTTAATATCAGGCACAATATGCGTCTCATTTCATGATGCACGAGGCATGCCTATAGCATTTGGCAGCATAAATGTATGTTTTAGTGGATTGTAGATAGTAGGTGAAGCTGTTGTTTTATTAGAAAAGTTTCCACGGTAGATTAGCCTGTCTCATCTGAGGGGACATTAAGTAGTATTGGATAAGCATGACTGTAAAACTGCCACAACTGTTTTCACATACCAGAGTAAGAGCACTTGCAGCCAGTTATTACTCTTCAGAAGTTTGAGTCTAGAGATGGCAGTATAGACCAGGAACAGGAAAACAAAAACAAATAAGTGTGGTGCGTGAACACACAGAAACTGGTTTCTGAAGAAACAAGTTGATTCCTGGAAATCAGTAGGGCCTCAGATGAAGAAGTTTGTTCTGTTCTCCATGTAAACCATGTCATACCTCAGAGGATGCAGTCTCCTCAGCCAGTTAATGGCATTCAGTTGTCCTATTACAAACTCCATGCAAGTTGTGTCCACCTAGCCATAAGATTGATTTGGGCGGGTGGATGCAGTGCATTAGTATTGCCTGGTTGGTATAACTTTCAAATGGATGGCAAGTGAATCTCAGAATTCGCCAAGGCTCCATCTGCTGAGTTTTACACATTTAAGTTTCTGCTTTTGATATTACAAGGTAATTTAATCTTAGCAGATAAGAAAGTGATGACCGAAAATTTTAATTCCTTCCATACCTTACTCCTCTTCCAAAACTTTTCAAATGCTGTGAATAGATACTCTACAGTATCAAGCCTGAATAGCAGGGTTCAAATGCCTTCAAGTTATCAAGTATCACTCATGAAAGAGGAGCAGTGTTTAGTGTTCTGGCTTTGACATGAGATTCTTTTGATCTTAGGCAAGTTGCTTACCTATCACTAACTTGTGCGTAAGTGGAGGAAATATACTTTCTAACTTGCAGTGTTTGTTAAAGCTTGAATTCCTTGCTTAGAATAAGAGCTATGTTAGTACCTACATATTCCTGCAGGATTACTGGATGAACAGCCAATTTTTAGGGGAAATGTGGGAGAAGTATTCAGTGTCTCACACACATACATCCCAGGAGCTGGAAGATGTGTATTGTTGTTCATGTGTGGTATAGGTTCATAAAGTTCAAAGCACGGCTTTGTTTTATGTAACAAAAAGAGATGTTTGTTTTGTTTTGTTTTTTTAAAGGTACCATATCTTACTGGTTATACTGTCATTTTCATTACACATTTTTCCTACCAGATCAGAGGGTCACTTATGCTTGCCTGTGAGATATACGCACTCATTTCCTGAAGCACTACAGAAGCTTTATCGTGGTGAGTTCAGGTAGGATTCACTGATCTTTGCTTTTCCAAAACATATTATGATTGGAAAATACTTAATGATGTACAGTTCCTAAGGAGCAGATGATGCTTGGTAAAATCTCAGTGCCTCAAATTGTGAATTCTGTGTAGATGTTTGCCATGTTGAAAAATGGATTTGTGGTCGAGAGTGATATTGGGATGCAAAAGATAAAAGTGATGTTCAGTTCCAGCAAAAAGGTTCTTGTCATGAACTTCAGTAACTGATTTTCTTTTCTGACTTTCCAAATTAATAAATGAGGAGCTTCATTCCTGTAAAGGGTGTATTGCTTTGCATATTTTAACACTCGAGAGCATATTAGTACAGTGCTGGACCATACTAATAGAAGCTAATGTAGCCTAGCCTATACAGTTGGGAAATGGTCAGTGTGTTGCATCTGGAGTTTTGGTGATTAAGGTAGAGTGGCTTAAATTTTGTTAAGAGGTTAGTGTAAGGCAAAGCTTTACTATAGGCGGAAGGTGCTTGATGTTTTCAGTACTGGATATCCTTAAAATAGAAGAATCTCACTTGAAGGAAGCAAACTGAATTTTAATGGACATACTATGGCAGAGTTTTTAAATAACTATTTAAAAAGAGTCATTGTTCTGTAGTGTATTAACATTCCAGAATACTTTTGTGATGGCAAACCATCAAACAGAAATAAGTCATTCACACAAAAGTATATTGCTTCTGGGCTTTGTTTATGTCTAACATGTTTAGTTTGTAGATTGAAGTGTGACTGTATTTGTGCTATAGAAAAGTTATGAAATGAGGTGAATACAGTAATCGGAATTGTTTATAAATAACTGAAAGGTTTTCAGTAGGTATTGCTAAATGAAAGGGTACTTTCAACTTAATGTATTCTTTGACTTAGAAAACAAAAGCTTTTAACTCTTCATTATGCTCAGTTGTTTAGGTAAAGCTGGTAATGCTAATACAGGTAACCTCCCTTGATAATCTAGGCACTTCTAATGTTTTGGTGAATGATATGTTATACTTTTATTGCCGACACTCCTGTTGTTGCTCACTGTGGAGCCAAAGTCTCACCAGAGTGAAACAGAAACAATCTCCCTGGTTATTATACCAGAATAATAGGAACTGATACTCCTAAGCAAGCACCTGAGTGAGCAAGTGTTTCACTTGACAGTTCTCCTATTTTTGGCCTGCGTCCTCTTACTTTACATATACAAAAAACATTAGATAGCAAATAGGTAAGTGTATTGATTAACTTTCAAAATTTAGAAATGATAGAGGAATCTATAAACCTTGAAATGTGGCTTTGAAAATATTTAACTTTTAATCTTAAAATATGCTCTGCTTTGGGAGCAAAGACTGTCTGATCCAATCTAATTCTGTAATGAATATTTCAGCTACTGATAGCAACTTCTTTCTCCTCTCTAAGGTGGCAGTGGCGGCAAAGAATCCGACTGTACCTTGAAGGAACTGGTATTAACCCAGCCCCTGTAGATTTACATGAACAGCAGCTGAGCCAAGAGCAACACAGCAGGGCTCACATAAATGAAAGATTCCAAGATCAAAGTAGGTTAAAATCTGACAAGAATATAATCACTTTGCTATGATAACTTGGAATAGGAAATAAAGATCTGTAAGAGTTGAAGGATTTGAAGTCTGGTTGCTGGATTTGAGAGGCAGGCAGAAACAGCTCTTGTTAGCTGAAGACACAGATTAAGGTTTTTTAGGAGGGAGTATTTTTGTTTCTATGTGTGTATTCTGAACTGTACACTTAGAACCAGTTTTCTGTATTAACAGTTAATTTAGAGATGTTTTTAAATAGTAGTATCTGCTGTCAAAATACCTGAGCTTTTTTAAAATACTGTCTCTTAAGGTTACTAGACACTTAGGGTTACCACATGAACATTTTAACATGCATTTAGCTGCTCCATAATCAATGTGTGTGTGTGCACGCGCATGTGTACACTCTTAACTCGTGCTAAATTTGAGGTAGATTACTTCACAATTGAAAAAACTGGCCACAGACTGCCATCAAGCAAATGAGAAATTAGAATTGAGAATCACTCCTGGGTATTTCTTTGATCATTAGATACCTTTGACTTTTTTCTTTACAATGGATTGAAGATGCATGATTCTTTAAACTCTATCAAGCACTGCATTTATTTCCTTACTGAGAAGACCTTAGTCAACATGAGCAACTTGTTAATCTCCCTTAATTACGCTGTGGTGCAAAGTCTAATGTCTGTCAGTGAATTTATCTAGGATGGAAGAGTGAGTGACAGAAAAGAAGACTTCATTCTGTCTGGTTGCCTGTCAATTTTCAGAGAAAGCGGTATCTGAACATAAGTGTCATGGCCTTATGACCTTAGTTCTAGTATTTGTGGTCTCCAGTAAAGGACAAGGACTGGCTGCAGATTAAATTGTTGAAAAAAAGTGAGTTCTTGAAGAAAATGAAGCGTTAGGTCTAGAATACAACAGGGTGTGTCCTCCAGTGAGCTGTGAATTGTTTTTGAAAATTTGTGTTTTAGAGCCATGATTCAAAACTGTTATATTCTGTATCTGCAGGATCTGATATTTCTGGTCCACATCTTTTACCAGTGAGAGCACTCAATGAAATCTTCATTGGGGAATCTCTTTCATCCAGGTATGCCTAATTGTTTGCTGTTGCAGCAAGGCACAATTGCCTTAATTTATTTTTATGGTATTGCAGCAGGCAGTAAGTGTTGGGATGTCTTTGTCAAATTTCAGTTCTAATCCATGAATATATAACACTGATTTATTGTTGCTGATTGCAAAATGTATTACAAAATGT
The DNA here is from genome assembly GCA_025331215.1 of Actenoides lindsayi. Classification (NCBI taxonomy): domain Eukaryota; kingdom Metazoa; phylum Chordata; class Aves; order Coraciiformes; family Alcedinidae; genus Actenoides; species Actenoides lindsayi. Next base: position 22,514 of record WTSP01017992.1, on the reverse strand, counting down.
ATTTTCAGAGATGTAAGTGCAGTGATGTTAATTTCTGGTTTTCCCCCTTTCTATCTGGCCGTTCTTTCTTTCATTATTTTTTGCAGTTTTCTTTCCTCTTCATTGTTTTGATTCTTGTTAGGTCTTACGTAACCAAATGGCTTCAATTATTGTCTTTACAGTGGATTTAAGATTTAAATGTCTGTCCTTAAACTGTCTCCTCTTGTGTATCTCCTCTTAACTACCTTTTCATTAGCTTTTAGCATGACCAAGCAGAAATGGCTTTTAGTGTGAGCAAGTACTCCTTTCCCTGCCTTCTTGTCATTAGAGGCAAAGGTATCAGCCTGCCTTTGGCAGAAGCTTTGTTATTGAGGGAAAACACTTATTTCCTTGTTTTAATAAACGAGTTTGTATCAAATTCTGGTACAGCATTATCCACGATACCTTTTGACTGTCCTTTCTGTCCTGAAGAGCAATGCATTTCTGCCAGCCAAATGACAACAAGAAGGATGTGAGGAATGGGACTGGGGCTGTGGGAAGGGAGTTAAAACATTATCCTTGGTCAGGATTTGGCCAAAATTTTACTTTTATTTTATATCCCTTTTCCCTTTATTGTGTATGTTGTTGTTTTTTTTTAACAACAAAACTTCAGAGTGTAACATCTTCTTATGTTTGTACAGTGCCTGGAACACTGTGATTGCTGCTGGAAACAGTATAAATGTTCCATGAGTGCTTTATCTTCCATCTGGACTGCAGCCTCAGACTGGCAGAAGGAATTAGTCTCAGAGAGACACAAATTTTGTTCTCTACTAAAACAAACCTAATTTTATCAAGATTCTAAAAAGTTTAACATACAGTGATACAGGAACACAAAGCTGCTTTCCAACACTTCATAATAGCCCTCTACTTCTGTCACAAATACATTGTGCTTTTTGGTTGCAGCATATCTGAGTAGCATCAAGGAACACATAGCCTATAAGAACAACTCTCTAGTAATAATTACTGTGTTAATAGGACCTTACACTTAAAAACTTAAATATATGTCACATCATTGAATCTTCTGTAGGGTTCAAATACACAAGTGTGCTGTATAGTAAGATAAAATGACTAGATGCTTCTTCCAAGGTGTTACTCTGCATGTCAGTTAAGAAAACAAGGTGATCAAAAGAAAAAAAACCTTTCATACCGAGCTTGCAAAATTATCTTGAAGTGAATCAAGCTGTGCACCTGTGTTCCTAATTTGCTTACATTTCTTTCATCTTCCCATCATCTCAAGAGAGTACCCAAAATGTTCTTAGTTACTGAGAGTCTAAACTGTTTGACACCAAATACTTGAGGTGTACCTCTAGTCAATCCAGTCTGAAACATTCATCACTTAAAGCAGCTCAGTAAGCTCCCTTTACAAAGAAAGGTGAAACTCAGTCATGTTGAACACAGTGAATGTGGTTTTCAAAGAGGTTATCTATTAATTTGAAGATTATATCACACTGCTTGAATCAGGCACTATGAATATCAACAACTTTAGTTCATAAATATACCCCTGGATGTTCTGAAGCTTACAGAGAGGGACTGTCTGGTCTCACTAGGCCTAACATTAGGAATCCCCTGGTATATGAATAATGCCATGCAGAATTATTATTGTTCCCCAAGACTTAATACATTTGAGTTTTAGGAAGAATTTGCCCTGGAGAAAAACGTCTATGTGCTGGCTGTTGTAAAACTAAAACTGAAGAATCACAGTGGATTTTTAATTACTGAAGTGATCAAGAATTCAGCTTGAAGCCATGCTCTTAATTACTGGTTGGAGCGCCTTACTTCTTAGTATTCCCCAATGTAATTTTATGAGACCAAATCACAGCACAAACACCGTTTTTCAGTAGTTCAGCAATTATGCAAGGAAGGTAATGTATTTGTAGTTTCATTTCTGAGTCCAGCAAGCATTGCTTGCATACACAGCTATTCCCAGATAAACCACTGAGTTCTTTGTGCATAATTTAGTCGAAAAATTTGCTGCAGAAAAACTGCCTAAAAGTTCATTCTGCAAATCACTTTTGTCCACTATAAAAACTTCCATAAAAAAAATGAATCAGAAGTGGCTGCCAAATTGGAAATAGTGTGCAAAGCCTGTGAAATTGTCATCCAGATTTGAAACTAGCCCCTCTAAATTTCTGTGTGCCTGATAAGGCTGTGTGTTCTGTCTTATTCAGGGAGAACTTTAAGTCCTGCAAACCCAGTTTTAAATTCTCGCTTCATAGGGCTTCCTATTATGAGATATCAGTTGATGATGGTCCTTGGGAAAAACAGAAGAGTTCAGGGCTTAATGTGTGTACTGGAACAGGATCAAAAGCATGGTAAGTACATGTTGCTGCTTTGATATAAAATACCGCTTCAGATAAGCTAGATGGACCTATTTTGCTTAAACTTTTTGTCCATACTGAGACTCTTGGGCTGTGGGTAAGTCAGTAGTGCATGTCATTTATGTCCAAATATTCTCACTGTTAGTATGGTTCAAAGCTGTCTCAGGTGTATGACAAGAGCAGAGCACCCCCCACTTGTAGGTGTGGAGAGAAGAGTTGAAAGGGTGAAGAGCTGAGGCAATGAGAGAGAAGTTCACCTTAAGTGCAATTTTGGTGAAAGGGGTTGCCTGTCATGCCTGGGGGGGAATGGTTTGGGTGTGGTGAGGGAAAGAGATTCCACTGTGACTTGGGGAGCACATTGAGAGATCTCTGAAATACTCCTGTTGGCTAAAATTAAAATTCTTAGATTAACTAGCTCAGAAAACTTATAATAATCTTAGATCTAAGAAGAACAGGAAAAATGTATACTTGGAAACAGTGTTAAGTGTTCTCTGGCACATCTACTGTCTATTCTCTTTGCAAGCCTGTTGCCTCTTTCAGACTTAATTGAATGGGCACAGTCTGTTTGCCAAAATATTTCCCTTGAACAAAGATAGGCATATCTAAGCAGAGCTGTGCTAGCTTAGTCAAAGGGGTAAATTATCTTACCTTCAGTTTAAACAAGCTGCAGTACTGCATGTAAGTCTAATCAATTTAGTTTTCAGATCCAAGAGACGTGTACAGTGAGAGCCTCTTTCATTTAGCAATCTGGCTGTGCTTACAGTTTAAAGTTGTACAACAGGCCCTGGATTTATGTGGCAGGCTAAGATGAACTAAAACTGAAGCTTTTAATGAAATTCAGAAATGAATATTCATGCTCTAACCATGGTTACTGGGTTTTACTCTTCATTGTAATTCAGAATTCAGTATTCAGTCAGCATAACTTGGTCCTGACGCTGCCAAGGATGAAATTGGCAGACTGCTAGGGAAACTTTCCAAGTGTTCAGTACCTTGGGAATGTACAGTCTTAGTTCATAGCTGTTCTTAGGTATTTAATTTGCTGATACACTCTGTACTGAGCAATTCCAGAAGCAGGGATCAAACTATAAGTTTGCCCATTTCCATTGCTGTGTGTATAGCTGGACTTCTGTAAGTGGAGTAATCTTCCTTGCCCTGTGATTTAGAGGCTCTCTTGGGATTTGAGACCTCCTTGAACTGAGGCATTTAAATGTCCAAGTGCTTCTTTCAGTTGCCAAAACTTGCATGAAAGGATATCTAGTTTAGAGAGAGAGAGAATTATTTCAATCTGTGCATCTTGGTTTCTTGCTAGCATCTGCTCAGGCTTGCAGGTAGGCAGTAAATGTAAGAGAAGGAGCCTTGGACAACAACGCTCAGCAGCTCTGTAGTCTGTTAAGATGTATAGTGGATGTCTGTTGCAGTCTGAGGTGTTTTACTGCCATGACAAAAGTGCTAGACTGCACAATTTAAGCAGTATTGAAACCCGGGCAACTGAGATGTTCATAGTGCTGCTGCACGGAGGCTGTGGTTAGTACCTAATCCCTTTTGAGCCTGGGCACAGTGGGGATACTTGCTGGAGTTTAGACTTGGTTCAGACAGAGGCTGTATGCTGACTTCTTGTGCATCCAAATGTGGCAAATGCAAGAGTGCCTGATCTGGCTGTTCCTTTTCTGTATACACTGATTCTTACGAGATTCCAGTCCACACCTTAGGGTATGGACAAAGAGGCATAATATTTGTTAAGAAGTGTTGGGTCCCATAAATGAGAACTAACAGAAGGAATTAACTAGCAAGAGGTGGACAGAAGGGATAAATAAGAAAACACACAATCTGCAGAACTGTTGTCTTTCGGTGTTTTTTTTATGCAAACTTAAATCAGCAATGGTTAGGGTTTTAAGGTAGGATGATTAATAATAGGGAGATTACATCCTGTGCATCATGACTTTCTTTCCTCAACACTTCTGATAATGCTTTATTAAGGTTTACAAAGCCAAAGGTAGATGTCAAACTAAGAATTAATTTAAGGCATTTTTTTGAAGACCAGCTCACACTTAATAGCATTCTTTACTTTTATTTCTTCCTGATGTTGAACATATTTCTTTAACTGTATGCAAGACTTTTTGTTTTGTTTTGTTTTTATCCCAAGTTATATTGCTTAGCAAACAAGACTTCTACTTCTCTGTCTAGGTCCTATAATATTAACAAGGTAGCACATCAAGCTGTTGAAGAGATTCTTAAAATAGGTGAGTGAACAGTGTGGTATTACTTGCCAAGTTTATATAAAAATACAACTATCTAATTGGGGCTCTTTCTCTTGGCTTAACAGCTAAAAAGCATGGAAGTTTGAATATGCCATTGAACACGGAACTAGTACAAAAAGGTTAGTGAAAAACGCAGGATTGTTTTAAGGTATCTTAACTTTAAGGTATCTATCTTAACTTTAAAGTATCTAAACTTGAAGGTATCTATCTTAACTTTAACGTATCTTAACTTAGACCAGTTCATTTTGTTTGTTCTCTTAATATAACTCAGAACTGCTGTCAGTATTTTAGCACTCTTGCAATATCAGTATTTTTTACAAACATTATTTAGGCATGTTTGGTGAAAAATGTCTGACTGGATATGAAAGTACTTAGACTTTCCTTTGTATAGTTCTTCAGGAGAATTTCAGTTCTCCTAAGATTTGAGACACTTCATATTTAACCACCTGAAGAGAGCTGTTGAGTGTTCATCATGCAATATAACTGAAAGGAATCTTCCATAAAATTAATTTTTTTGTTCAGGTGAAGGCTATTAAACATATGGCAAGACTCAATATTCTCTCCGAGGAGGGAAGCTGCTTTTTCCTGGAGGAGTGTGTGTCTTTGAGAATAACTAATTTTCTCTGGAAAAGCTAATGGCTGATGTCTCTACTTGCAGTAACAAATGATTACAATGAATCCCTACTCTACAATCCAGAAGAACCAAAGATGTTTTTCAGTATTCGAGAACCTATTGTAAACAGAGTTTTCTCAAGTAGCCGGCAGCGTGGCTTCTCTTCAAAGTAAGTGTTGGCTGTAGGAGTCACTGAAGAGTTACTTCATTCTGTGTATTTGTCAAAGTATCAGCAATCCAGGAGTTTCCCTTGAAGTGCTTCAACATCCAGTTTGTGTTTTGAGGGGCATTATTATTATTATTCTCATAACAACAGGAAGAAAATTGTTCCAAGTTTTGCTGTGCCTTTATAATGTTTGATCTATGCACAATCTAACAGAATAAAAGAATCTCACTGTGCCCAGTTTTGGGTGTGTGCCATTTCTTTCAGTATGACACATAGGCATTGACAAACTGGAATTCAGGAAAGGACCACTGAGACGATTAGGGGGCTAAAATGCATAGTGTACAATGGAGACACTCAAATGGTGCCATTGTTTTGCCTGAGGGAGACAAAGGCTAAGCAGGGTGGATCCAGTTGCTATCTTCAACTACCAACAGATAGCTACAAAGGAGACTGAGTTAAAACTCCCTTCAGCACAGAATATGAGGCAACAGCCATGATTTTAGAGGATGTAAGATTCTGCTAGATAAAGGAAAAAGTTTTCACAGTGAGAATGGTGAGACATGTTGTTCAGAGATTGTGCTATCACCGTCCTTAGAGATAGTCAAAACCTGGGTGGGCAAGGCCCTAAGCAACTTAATTTGTCTTTGAAGTAAGGCCTACTTTGAATGGAAGGATGGACTAGATGCCCTTCCAAATGAAATTATTTGGTAACTCTGTCATTTTAACTTAGGGCACTTGCAACAGGAGAGGTTTAGATTAGATACTAGGAAAAATTTCTTCACCAAAAGGGTTGGAACAAGCATTGGAACAGGCTGCCTGGGAAAGTGGTGCAGTCACCATCTCTGGAGATATTTAAAAGACATTTGATGTGGTACTGAGGGACATGGTTTAGTGATGGACTGGGCTGTGTTAGGTTCATGATTGAACTCCATCATCTTAAAGGTCCTTTCCAACCTAAATGATTGTTATAATTTTTCTGGAGATTGCCACAAATAAATATAAACACATGCAACATTTAGTTGTATGTTCAGAATAAGTATGATAAGAATAGTACAGTATCTCAGTATTAATTGAATGTTAATTCAACCTTTTATATCAAAACAAAAGTCTAAAGGAGCTCTGACTTGGAGGAGACATAAAGTCTGCTCCTTTTGATCGACTTCAGTGTTTCAACATTTTATGAACCAGTAACGAAGAACATCTCTGGCTGCTGAGACTAAATATTACTATATTAAATGCCCACTGTCTGTGTATCATGTCTTTAATAATTTACTGCTTCTTAGTCATTTGGATCTGAGAGTTCTCAAGGCTAAGTAAGTCATAATGGATGGTAACAGGAGAGGTTAAAATAGATGCAAATAACTGCATTTTCATCCATGGGGTTCAAAAGGACTGATTCTTGTCTTATTTGGAGTCCTTGGCATGAGATGTACTATAAAAACTGGAGCTACAAATGTCTGCATACCTGAGGAATAGTGGCCCGTTTTTCATTTTTTTTTAAGCAGCATTTTCTGCCTGTCACTGTTGATCTTTAGCTTCTGATACTAGACATCTCATCATTGCAGTTCTTGTATCTTTTTTTGATGCAGTAGCTGTCCAGAGTGAAATGGAGGAGTGGAACATGCCTCCACATTCTTTTGCAGCATTGACTTGGCTGGGTTTCAGTGATCACAGGCCAGTTAAGCTTTGACACTGTGACTGTGCTTTCAACCTTTTCATATTTGTGAAAGATGTGTCTTCCTGAGAATTTAAGTCACTGGATAATTGTTCATTAAATTTGGGAAATCAGAACATTGTCTGCACACAAATCCTTGGTTGTAGCTGTCACCATCAAGCATTGTCACTGCTAGAAGCAGATGCTTTCTGTGAAAGCAAGCTGCTAATTTCAGACAGTGCAGTTAGAAGACTGAGCTGAAAAGTAAAATCACTGAACAGAATGAGTTCTAACTCAAAACAGGACACTTTCTCTCTCTGAATGATTCATGTAACAAAATAGACTACATTAATACCCAAATTATTTAAATCTCAAATGTTGCTTGTTGCAACTGCATGTTCCACTTAGCATGAAGACCATACATTAGAATCACAAACTAATTGAAAATTTTTCTGTGAAAGATGAAGTAAATCACTATTAAATGGGATCATCAGTAGCTATCTTTAAAAAATACACCTATACTGCAGTGTCAATATCAAGTGTTATGTTATAGGTTTTTCTCAGGCTTTTGAAGCAATAGTCTCCATGGGAACAAGTCGGTCTGTCCTCTCTGGGCTCTTTGCTAAGTCTATACAAATGTTGGAGGATTCCAGCACTTAGTATCATGCTAAATTCTTCTCTGAGTATGCTACCATGTGATTAAGCCATTTACTGACCCATGCAAAGGAATGTCCAAGAACCAGTCTTCTTGTTCAGATAATTGCCTGTGTGAAATAATTTTGTTAAACTGTTTTGTGAAAACTTCTTTCTTTGTTTGTTTTCAGAGTCTGTGTCCGTTCCCGTTGTTGGGATGCTTGTATGGTTGTAGACGGAGGAACATCTTTTGAGTTCAATGATGGGGCAATAGCTTCAATAATGATCAACACAGATGATGCGCTGTGCACTGTTCTGCTGGAAGAGTGAAGGACTCTAGTGTCTTCTGCTGAAACAATTCTGGATCCAGAGGGGGAACTCCTGGAGGTAGACAGCACATCACAGTGCTGCATTTTGTTGGAAGTTGGCCTTTTCGGATGCAGGAGCATCTGGAGGAAGCTTGAGATGCTTTTCAGTTCTTTGGGTGGGGGAAACCTTAGCCTAATATTTAAGCTCTTTTTTGCATCTGGTGTAAAAGAAATATATCTCAAGTCTTACCTCTAACCTCAGTGAAAATTTGCATTATAACCTGTAAGACAAACATGAAAAAACATCTTTTGAAACACAGGTAGATGGGGTCAAGTATTAAGTCAGTAGCAGTACACCTTTAGATATACAGTTTTTTAGAAACAGTCTGGGACTGATGAAACTAAACACTGTCATACATACACTTTTGTAGAAAAGTTGACTTGTCAATATAGCAATTATAGGTGCAAGAATATATAGATTTTGGTAAATCCTAATGTTGACATAATGAAAATGATAATACAAATCTTTTGTATGCTTTTCAAAAATTTTACAACTTTGTAGTTTCATACAACTTGTGACTTTTTTTTCCTCTTCCAATATTTTTTCTACTTTGCAGATTTAAATCAAAAGTAAAAGTCTGATTTAATCACATTTTGAATAGGGTAGCTCTCACCTTTTCTCTTTGGCTAGAGAGAGACTTGAAACCCAAGGGTTTTCTTGAGCCCTTTAATAGAAATCCTTCACTGAATAGATTAGCTGGCTAGCATATTCAGGCACAGCAGTGTATTTAGGTGGCTATCCTTAAGAAAGGTAATTGCCCTTAGGTTGAATGGTTTGGAATTTTAGGTTCTGAGTTTCTTTATCATCGAGGAACAATGAGATGTGCTGGGGCTAGTAGTTGGAACACGGATTAATACCTATGTCTCCCATTTTTCCAAGTATGTGTTTTCAACTTCCCCAGAAAGTTTAGAGTTTCAGGCCTATACTGAATTCTTTAATTGGCATTTAATTTTACATGCCTCTGATCATGTTAAGTAAACAAGTTGGTAATAGGAAAAAAAAAAAGCTGATTCTAGAAAAGGAAGTGACTTTTTAGATAACATTGTAGAGAAACTGTGAACTATGAATGCCTTTGAAAGTCTGTGCTGATAATTGCATAGATGAGAGGGCAGAATTTGACAAAATGAAGATTACTACAGCAGGAACTCTTCTGCTACATGACTTGAAACAAATGTGTTTTGTCCTGTCTACTACAGATCTATTTCCAAAAGTGAGTTTTCTTCAACCTGCTTTTGAATGAAGACACCTCTGTAACAGATGTTCTCAGGCTTAATGGAAATTTCTCCAGTGTGGCCAATCAGTATATTTATTACCAATCACAACATGTAAATTGATCTTTATATGTGGAGGAAGGGGATATTTTTTCATTCTACTATGTAACTGTTTGTATTCACTCTAAACCAGAATTTAGAGGAAATTGAGTTGATAGGACCACTCAGTTCTAGGAAAATGTGATACTCATGGATTTTTTTTAAATAAGCTGTAACTGTTTACGTACATTTCACCTTTTAAGTATGCTGCAGAATGAGTTATTTACACTATCTGTTTGAGTGACCACAACTGCAGAGCAAAAGGGGGAAAAAAAATATTGAAGTAGCCCAATACTCTTCTGAATACTTTGCAAATTCAGGAACTATCAGAGTAAACTTTTAATGTTTAAAATAATCTGCAAAACTGGTCTGAAGGTAAGGATGCAATAGACTGTTCTTCCTTTAGATAGCTGGCTGCACAGACAGCGAGTTTGGTATTTCAGTTATTCCTAATCCATCTACAACCAGTTAAGGATGGTTGATGTGCCTCTGTCTAGTACACTAGTCAATATGATGTTAAGATTTCAAAAAAGACTCAAACACAATCATCCACTGATGCCCTGAACATTAATTTATGACTTTACTACTGTACTAGATCAGAGGCTTAGGTATTGAAAGTGTCCTTTAATACCTGAATAGACAAATACACAGCAGAAACCCTCTCCCTTACCTAGAGACATTGTGTGCTGTAATGTTTTAGTGGAGACTGAATAGTCTGATCTGGGTGCATACCTCTTAAAAGACATTTGTTATTACTTACTGTGTCTTCTGAAACTAAAAAGATGGGTTTTCAGGCCCTGCAGACCCAAAGTATGATCTGGTTTTTAGGGCTTAGTAAGAGATTTCAGAGTCAAATTCTTAACTTGCTTAGTAAAATGGAAACCTGACCTACTCATGAGTGGCCTCTACTGGTTTAGTCTCTATTTAATTGCACTTCTGTTGAAGCATTTACTGGCGAATGCTTGATTTAAATAACTAAGATGATTCAGAGATCTATAATAGATAAACAGTAAGCAGCTACCTTTTTTATTAAAGAAATGTAGAATTCTTTTTAAGGATCCTTTATTACAAAGGACTCCATTACAGACAATTTACATGTTAGACAGTATTCCATGACAGGACTGCGTATTGGTTTAACACTGATTTAATCTGCCTGGATGGGCAGTGAACTCTGCACCTCTTCTACCTGCTGAATGAAATCCATCATCATTGCATTTAGTGCCAGTCCATCCACACTGTGTTCTGCTAAACTAGACCTGTCATTCTTTGCCTGTTTTTTTTTAAAGTGGTGTTTATACATTATGTAATAAAAAGTAAAAACACAAGATACGTGAATCTGTCCTGTGCCTTATTTCAACTTGTGAGTGTTTCATGTGCTCAGCGTCTTCTCACTGTGCAGTGTGGTTTAAATAATTATTTGTAAGCCTTCCTGCTTTAGGCAAAAATGCAGACTTACCTATGTAGGAGTTTTTGGTATGGATTGCCTGGAGCTACCAGATTTTCTTTTTTTTGGGTTAGGAAAAGGTCAGTGGTGCACCTTACCTAGAGGACATCCATTACACGTACACAACAGCTGGCATCATAACCAGCAGACCTGCAATAGAAATGTTTGTCTTCTTCTAGCACTGAACCTGGTGCTCAAAGACAAGCTAAAGCCATACTACTATCTCAATTAAGTACAGGGTTTTAAAGTGCAGTCTGTTAAAGTCTAAATGTATGGGTGACAACACCCTGTCTCCTAAACCACCCTTGCTTAGACACCCAACAAATTTCCTCTTTTTAACCCATTACACAAAGTTGGTAGCAAGTCAGGGAGCATGTTCTCCCATCCATCAGTCACTGTGTACAATATAGTGATTTCTTTGATTTTTATTAAGTGAAGGTGTAAGGGGTTACATTGTGCATTGGGAGAAGAGTTTACAACAGTGCTGTGCAGTTACAACTTTTTCCTGAAGTAACTGAAGGCATAAACCGAAGGCTGCAGTAGAATATCCAGTATCCTTCAACCTCCCACTACTTCTCCATTCCAGCTTTTACAAGGTATGTTGACTATTAGTGACTCACATGTTACACTGTTAAATTTCACAGAAAACAAAACAAGAGAATGCTGTATTCACTTATACTAGAGAAATTAAAGTTAAATATAAAATTCTAGTACTTCTACAATAATTCCACAGTAATTCATCTGTTCTGTACTACCAGGTATTTATTCCTGAAGTCAGACTGAGATGGGAAACACTTTACCTGTGCAACACCCTGACAGTAATTCATACACATTCATATCCTACACAGGGTGCATGTTTTCCCCAAGGGCTTCTCAGGACTAATGCTTATACCTGCTGGAACATTCCAGGCTTATGCACAAGGACCCTGATGACAAACCCATATCAAAGTTAGATTTAAAGTCATTACCTATCCTTAGTTTGGTTTGATGATTTTTTTTTTGACAGTTACTCAGCTTTCGTGTCTTAAAACACAAAACAGCACAAGACAGTAGTGGTTAGTGTTACAAGAAGTAACATTATACTACAAATATCAGCTATTACAAAAGTAAATCGATGTCTCGATAGCAGCAAAGCATCTCTTCCTTTCAGCACTTCATGCTTCAGTCTCAGGTTTTGGTCTGAGATCTAGAACCTCTTAAGCCCTCCTCCTGCAAGATTTCTGCCAATTTATCAGTTACAGTTGAAAGATCCTATTCTTTAAAGGAAGAGAACTTTTTAAAGTTTTATCTGAGATCAAGCTCACAGAAACTACATTAGGGTTCTGTAATACTTAATTAGAAAACCTAGCACCACAACATGAAACAGCTGATAACCAGCATCTACTTTTACAGATGCTTATTCTTAATGGGCTTTTCAGATTATAGTTTGCTGACAATGAATACTGAATCCAGATGTTACCTTTATGGCCTGCTGAAGAAAAATTTCACTGTAGTTCCTTTACACTGCTGCTTGACCTGTACAGTTGTCTCTAAGCTGCTTGTGTAGACATGTCTTCCCTTATTTACTGTTTTCAGGTTTGGTTGATTCAGACTCAGTCCTCCGTTCCTCTCACAAACAGTGGGTAGCTTCTCATCTTACTGTACATCTTGTTCAATTAAATTATGGTATTAAACCTATTCAAATCCTTATTATAAAACTCAGATAAAAGCAATTCCTTAATAAGTCTTAAGATATCTAGCACCTCTACAAACCATTTCAAGAGTTGGAGCTGGAATAGTTCACCGGAAGCACCATTAGAACACCTTGGAGCAACAAAAGCTGCATCAGAACCTGCAACAGTTGCTAGAGGCTGACATTCTTTAATTACAAAGATTGTTTCTTTTTTTTTTCCAAACAATTTCCTTGTTTAAAACAACAAAAAAAGGCCCTAAAAATTCTACAGTTACTCACAGATCAGATTTCTAAAGGCATTAAGTAAAAAAATACTGAAAAAATATATATGAAACTACATTAAGGCATAAGGCCAGGTTCAAACACTTTTTACAATAACAGTACTGTAATTAAAGGTGCTCCAGCACTCTGCTGCTTAAGGAGTTTCACTATGCACAGCATGTCCATCACATCCAGTATACTGGACATGATTATATGCCACTAGGATTTCTCAGAGTCAATCTGCACTTGATGCCCCAAATTTCATGGTTCTTTTTACTGCCAACAGTTGGCCTCGCAATACTTGTAAAGTGTGAACAATTGATCTTCAGGTGAGGAAGCGTTTCCTTGAGGAGCTGCAGGGAGCTATCGGTCACTATTCCAAACACCTGAAGAGTCTGTAGTGTTGGAATTTCACCCAGCTCACTAGAAAAAAAAAAAAAAAAATTAATCACGAACCCAAAACCACTTTTTTTTCAGTCTGTACCCAAACTTTGTAATTGCATTCCTACTAAATTTTTTAGAAGTAAGGTCACTAAAGCTGAATTCCCCTTCCTTTTTAAAGGCACATATTTAATTGAAACTAGTTGTCTGTACTGATAATTCAGGAAACTGGCTAAGTTGTTTCTTGCTCTTTTCCTCTTACATAGAGTGAAAAGAATCTGGTTCCTTCCATTTCATGTCCCTGGACTTAAATATTTAGAACAAGTGGAAGGGATTGCTCCAAATGAAGTTCAAGGATGTGGCTCAGGATATAAGCCCCTGTGTGCTATCAGTCTCCAATTTGTTACGACGTTTGAGTAAGTAGACAGCTCTGGCTTCCAGACTGCTTCACATTTGCACAGTCATCATGTGAACTGTGTATCTACAAGTACTGGACAAAACGGAAAGGCAGAGACACACAAGCTACAATCAAAGCACTTGCTGCTACAGATAGGTTCTTCATATTTCCATTTTGACAACACTGTTCCTGTCAGAACTGTTTTCTTCTTGTTGATAATTTCCTGCCTGAGAGGGTTAAGATGGATAGCTGCTGTATTAGTAAAAGGCAGAAAAAGCCCACAAGCAAGTAACTCTGTGCTTCAGTTGCAACCAATAACTGATAGAAGTGCAGACAAAAGCAAAGAAACAAACAGATTAGCTAGTCAGCAGGTACAGTCAACTCTTAACTTATCCAAAGGACAACACCTTGCTTGCTGCGTAACTGAAAGTCTAGCAACGACACCGACACTGGTCACTGGTAGAACTGGAAGATCCAGCTGTACCTCACAGTAATGAGTACCAGTAGTATCATGCCATTAAAGGAAGATATGATACACGCACTGAGTAGCAAGTTCCATGAGTATAGACTGACCATTAAAGGAAGATGGTGCACACACTGAGCAGTAAGTTCCATGAGTATTGACTGACATGGAAAGACTATCTCAGATACTTTTGGTTGTCCAGCCTGGATTCATGAGGTACATGCTCTAGCAGTCAGGCTATTTTATCTCAGTTCCTTATTCCTTACTCATACTAGTAAGTTTTTTCAAACCAGTACTTGCAATTCTAAGCCTAAAGCAAAGCAAGTTTAAATTATCCTCTGTAGCAAACCAAAGTGATTCAGAAATTACTTACACTAAGGCAGCAGGTGGTATCTGGTAACATCGACTAAGACACAGATGCTGTAGAAAGATAAGTTGATGAAAATGCTGGAAGCACTCAGGCTTTAACATCACGCTGTCACTGTACATGAGAGAACATGAAATGTATTTAAGTAGAAAGCAACAGTAAATTTGGTATTTCCAAAATTCAGGATGAGAAATTTAGTGAGTATCAACTTTTTCTACCACTGAAGTGGGCTATTTTTTGCTCAATATGGAAGTAACTCATTTCTAGTGTTTGTCGTAGAGGAGTGACTTTGATTTTCACTGAATAGCAAGAGAAGCAGGAGGCAGCTATTCTGCAGCAGAACTCATGCCATGAAAAGGCAGCTGCTTAACACATTCAGATTTCAAAATATTTTAATTGACTAGGTCAAAACCAAAATACATGTTTTGTTTTTTCCTTAGTTCTATGGTCAAGTAACAAATTCATATCATAACTGAACTAAACTCTCTCCAGGATGCTGTATGCATCTAAATCCATCCACTCTACCTATTGACTATGATCACTTGTTAGTTAACAAGTCCTGCATGTATGTAAAATTTATGCTGAGGTAACAAATTTTCAAGTTAGTTACCTGCTACAAATTAGGTCATGCCAAATAGCAAATCATCTGTAGGTTTAGCATAGAAAGTGTTTTCTGCTTGTGCAATCCTACATAGTCATGCATTATTGCTATAGAATTACTGCACCACAATAAAACTGGCAAACCCCTGAACCATATGGATTTAAGGACTAGCTGTACAGGTCTTCTTACCTTAGATCTAAATGGACAAGAAAAGGACATCTTTCCACCAGTGTTTTAACATCTGAAAAGAGGTCACACAGTGTCAGTCCACCTTTCAGTAGAAAAACAGATCTGCTTTATACAGCCTACTCCCTTCCATATATGTTCATTTATAACTTCTCTGCTGGAATCCCACAACTAGAACACAACTTTTTGTTAGATACACAAACTTCAGACTTGCAGATTAGTCTGCCTGTCAAGATACCCTACAGGGACTTTATTTAATCCTCAGCAAAACAGATCTATTTAGTTCAAAGAAGTGTCCCTAGAAGTATTTCACTCCAGCAACTCAGCAAGTAATTCAAATGATATTGGTGTAGAAAATCTACTGAGACAGTAATTGAGAGATACCTGAAGTTCCTAGATGTAGTGAAAAAATACCAAAATTTTTCCACATCAAATACCCTTTCACAGCATCAAGTTCTTTAGGCATCTCCTATTTTATTCAAAGGAAGTTATTTATTTTCACAACAGAACGTTATGGTTTTCCCAATTTAAACTGTAAATTTTTGGGACCACCTTTTCATTGTCTGCAAATAGCATAGAATCACTTGCTTGTCCACCAGTGTCCTGTCATCACATTTGCTCACTGAGAAATTAATTTCTCTTTACCATGAAAACCACTTCATACTTTGGGGGGAAAATAATGGAAACCTGGCAAGGACTGTAAAAATACTCATGGCTTGCAGCTGGGGTGTCAAAAAACACATCTGTCATACTAGCTGTTTATCTTTGTGTGCTTGAGAAGTAGAACATCTGCATTTGAATAACATAGGTCCATGAAGGACTCTGAGACACCTTATCGAACATGCTTAAAATTCCTGCCTGCTGTGGGAAAGATCAAAGCACTAGATCTGCACAAATCCTCAATATATAGACAAAATCAGCATGTTCAAAAGTTTTCACTCTCTAGCAGTGACTGAGTTCCATGGTGCCCACATCCCCACTCGCATGCCTCTGCCCAGGTGCTGCTTCAGTTTATCACATAATAAGTCTATTCTTCACATTTCATCCATGGTTTTGTGGTTGTTCCTGCACTCTGCCCAAGCTGGTTCACACACTATCTATGCTCTTGTCCACTTTGTTGTGCCCTTTCCCCAAATCAGATTTCTCTGCATTTTCTATAACCCTGCAATTTTACCCAACTTTTCTCCTAGAACTATTAGGAAGATGGGATGCAGTATATTTTGCTTCCAGGACTTACAAGATGAAATGAGCTTTCACCTGACTACTTTTAAATTCAGAAGACAAATCATCTCCCTCCCTGTGGCTGAGCCAGGCACAAGTAAGGCTCTCTGACAGCAAGAATGCAAAACTATATAGAGCACAAAAGTCACCATTAGTGCATGATTTTACTATACACACTGTGTGCCAACCAGATCAAAATGTAAAGCCTGCTGTTTTATCTCACAAGGGGCTATGGGTTTGCCATGATGCTGTTTACCTTGTATTTGTAGATTCTGTCTGTATCCACTTAAATTTAATTGGGTTACTTTTGAAGTAACATGATTAACTGCTGCTTTGACATGGGTGGCTGTGAAGTTACACCAGGACAAGTTCAGCTCCTCCAACCTACACACAAATGAACAAAGAGTTGTTTGGAAGAATGACTGAAACAGATTGAGTTCTGATATTATCTATTACAGTTGAAACTTTAAAGCAAAAACTAGTAATACACCTAATACCAACTTCCTGTATTAGCAACTACAAATTTTGCTATGACATTAATTAAGCAGAGGAGCAGGCTGCTCAGCAAAGCTGTGGAATGAGTCTTTGGAGGTTTTCAAAATCCAAGCAGAAAATGTCCTCATTAACCTGGAGAGCGCCAAGTTTAGACCCTGCTCTGGGCTACTCTGGTTTGAGTGACTTTCCAAGGCCACTTCCAACCAGAATGATTCAGTAATGTATTAGAAAGTGAAATGGTTCTCTCTGGGGACTGCCACAGGGAGACGGTGTCTTTTCATCTTGCTTCTCAGTTTGTGACCTGAATCTGTTACTACTCAACAGATGTTCACATTGAGAGGCAAATTAATCCTGATTAGCATAAAATACTTCATAGCTTTATATAAGCTTTGGCCACTCTGTGACCTTAACTATCTTTATATGCGTGGTTACCTATAGCCTATCACCATTAGGGGCTGAGACAAAGTATTTATGTGCAGGTATTGTAGATGTAACCAGAGGACAAAGACAATAAACACCACAACTAGAGCACTTAGCTGGCAGTCTCTATGTACATGAAAAAAAAGCACTTAAATTGCCACTAACATTCCTAGGATCAGGTTTGCCATCTGCTATTCACTGCGCACTGTACAGACTACCATTCTCTAAAGAGCTCATGATCCAAGTAATCAGACGAAGCAACAGGAAGCATTATCTACCTGTGAAAGGCAGAGAAAAATTAAGGCTTCAACTGTTCACTAACTTGCAGTTTGATTAAAAATACACTTTTGCAGAAGGAAAGATTAAGTAAATTGTCCAGCATCTCACAGGAAGTCAGCAGAGAGATCAAGACATAAATCCTGGATTGGCTGAGACTCAGTTCAGTGACTTCCTGCCAGCAGATGGTTTAATCCCTAGAGCTATTTGAACATAGTGCTTCGTAAAGTAGAAGATTACTGAATGATTATTCTATGATGGATGGAAAGGCACAATGTTTTCTGTCATTCATGCTGTAACCTGACTGCAAAGGGAGCTCTGGGACTCCACTTTTCAGTTTCAAAACACATACTTTCACTGTGAGGATCACATACTGCTTTCATTACGAAAATCAAATTTACATGATAACTAAAGGAACATAAATGGGGTTTACCCTCCAGCAAGACTTCCTTTAAGAATGATTAAGGAAACTCATGGAAAAACTACCAAAGTATATATTTGCTATTAAAGAAGAAAATAGCTTGAAAGAAAGTGACTATTCAGCTAATAAATCAACTGTTGGGCATTTAGGAAAATATCCTGGTTTGAGTGACAACAGAACTAATTCTGTTCAGTAATTCTACTTTTCAGCTCAGTTCTTCTAATTAACTGCACTTTCTGAAGGTAGCAGCCTGTTTCTCACAGACAGTGTCTGCTT
>WTSP01017991.1:0-15725 GCA_025331215.1 Actenoides lindsayi | reverse complement strand
AATAAAATAAAATAAAATAAAATAAAATAAAATAAAATAAAATAAAATAAAATAAAATAAAACAAAACATTTAGTTGATGATAGCTCCTAATGTTTTGGATTAAAACAGCCAGCGGGATAAGTGAGCAGCAAAGGAAGCACAAAAAAATCCTGCCTTGACAAAGAGATTCCGTGGGTGAGAGGAACACGATAATCTGAGATACCTGTGCCCCGTTGTGAGTTCTGGGGCACAGATGCCAAGGAAAGGGTTTAATTAACTTCTCTCTAAGTATTGTTAACGTAAGGATTAAAACTGTCTCGAAACACGAGAAGTATCCTCAAAAGCCTTGTTTCGGCCGAGAGATTAATTCCTAATTTTAATTGTGGGATTATTCAAATGCAATAAGAGTCTGTCTGATATTAAAGGCGTTGCTCGCTGCCTTTCAGTGCGTTACCACAGGGAGCCCCAGAATCCAATTATCTCTGAAGAAATATGTTAAATATGCTCATTAACATGTAAAAAAAAAGTGGCAACGTGTATTAGAGAAAAGCTGCTGTATTACACTTCTTAATGTCACCCTGAATTAGCAATAAAGAAGGTTGCAACAGAAATAACGCGCTGAAATGCCCAGGCAGCGTCGGAAAATAAAGCATTTTATTCCAATTAGCTTAATTCCTGATAATGACATAGATGTCAAGATAAAACTCTGTATAATGGGCTCCAGCCCTGGGAAAGTTTAGGGATCACACTTCGCGGGTGGAGCGAGGCCAAAAAAAGGGGGGGGGCGAAGCCTGAACCTTGGTGTCAAGTGCCCTCAGCTCTCAGAAGGCAAAAGGAAAGAGGGGAAAAAAGAGGAAGAAAAGGAAAAAAGGAGGCAGGTTAGGAAGGCGATAACCATGGGGAAAGTCTCTGGGGCCATAGCTGAGCTGAGAGCAGGCACTAACCAGGCGTCTGCTTTTCCTTCTGACCTCCCAGAGCAAGCCCCCCGAACTTCAGCCAGGACGAGCCCCCTGCCAGGCACAGAGCGAACCAGGGCAGTTTCCTACAAGTGCTTTTTGGGTTGCTTTTTGTAGTACAAAACTGGGTTTATCTTCTTTTCCATGCCTGAAACACCTCGTACATTAAAAGCTACATGGATTTCTAATATCTTTTTTTTTTTTCATGAATTTCTAATATTTTTTTTCATGGATTTCTAATATCAGTTTTTTCCCCCCAGTCTTTCTTATTAACAATGTACTGGCCAAAAAAAAAAAAAAAAAGGACTTTAAAAGACAGAAAGCTCAAGTGAGGACACCTGGAAATCCGACTCAAAGTGCCTGGGAAACAACTTTCATGTCATGCTGCACTTGGAGCAGCTGGAGGGTGATGAGACAACAAAGGGAGACATAAAATTTACTTTCCTGAGCAAACATTTAAATCTGTGGGGCTCCCAGTTAACCTATTGGGCCCCAGTAGGGTGGCTTCACCCACAGTACACAGGGTTGAGCTGGACGCAGCATGAGGAGTGGCACAGAAGGGACTTCTGCCACGTGCCTCAGTTTCCCCATCTGGTAAATGGGTGGTTGCAGCCCACCATGCCCAGATCCCCCAGCTGCTCGCTGGCCCTGGGACAGGCCACGTCACCCCTCTGTCCTGCTCCAAGTGCCACTTGGTGGCACTGTTTGAAAAGATTTTTCCACTCGATGCCTACCTCCCGCCAAGCTCCAGAAGAGGGAGTTTCTGGAAGGCATCACATTAATCTTGGCATCACCATCTCCTCATTTTTTCTTCCTTTGTTGTCTTTGCTCTGTACTCACCGTGCAAGCGCTGCTGGGTGGAGCTCCTCCTCACAAAACACGTTCGCCCAACACAAGAGTCGCGGGTGTTGCTCGGCCATCACCTTCAACTAAATCCCCCGGTGGTAAAAATAGACTTTTTTCTGATAAATTCCTCTGAAATGCGTCTGCAGGTGGGGCAGGATCAGGAAGGATCACACGTTGACTCTAGAGAAAAAAAAAACTTCAGAGGAGAAGTTAATGAGAAAGAGACAAATGAAGACAGGGGCATGACAACGTAATTAGGTGAGAGATGTTTTGGGTCGTGCTGCCAAAGGGGTGTCTCCTCTAGAAGATGCAGGTTCTGATCCTCAAGTGTATATAAGATGGCCAAGAGCTGATCTGCTCCAGACCGTGCTCCTGAAGCCCAGCACTTCTGCTCCTCGCCCAGGTAAGCCTGGATGGGCTTTTCACTCTGTCTGACTTTGCTCCCAGCAGGAAAGCAGGAGCTTCTGGCCATGAGGATGTCCCTGGAGCTGTCACTGCTGAGCTCTCCTAAAGGAAAAAAAGATAATAATAATAATAATAAAAGAGATGTGGAATTCCACAAACTCCACGTTCCCTTAGCGACGACCTCCATCCACAGCTCTGCTCTGCTCCAGAGAAAGCCAAAAGGGATTTTTTTTTTTTACCTCTCCTCTCTTATCATGTCCCCCCTCAGCCTTTTGTCTCCATGTCCATCACTTGCTGCTCCTCACACCCAACCATCTCTGCTGCTCAATTCCATTTTACAGGTGTTTTTTCCCTTGAGGTGCTTCTTGTTCTTTCTTTCCATTTCCTTGAACTGTTTCATTTTATCTGTGCATTTTATCCCTGTGGCTCTTCTTTCTCTCCCCGCCTGCTCAGCTGTGTTGGTTAAGAGTAACTTAACTGAAAACCAAGTGAATAAACACAAATAGAGCCCCATTTTTTTGTCTGTGTTTGTCTCGCAGGCTGCCTCAGTTCTGCAAGGTGATGGCCCAGCTCCAGGACATCAGTGGCATCGCTGCTGCTTTCTACACGTGTGCCGGAGGCGACGGCACCCACAGCCCCCTGAGCAGGGAGGAGCTGAGGCAGCTCATCGAGCAGGAGTTCGCCGAGGCAATGGAGGTGAGGATCCGGCCCCTGCCGCGGGTCTGCTGTGGGGCTGGGCTGTGCGCTCCCATGCGGGTGGACAGGACACCTAGCTCAGATGCCTTCAAAGCTCAGGGTCTGCAGGGAAGAGGAGAGGCTGCTCCTCCTCCCAGTGCCAGCAGCTTGTAGAGCTTGGTTGGGGAGCAACACGAGCTGTGGGGTTGCAGGGACACAGGGTTGGATTTCTGCCCTGAGCCTGCTCGAGTGCTCCTGGAGAGATGGCACAAATGGCTCACGGGTTTTACCAACACCCTTTGTCTCTTTCCAGAACCCTCAGGACCCCAAAACCATGAAGAAGGTGCTGTGCTTCCTGGATGACAACAGCAACTGTAGGGTTGACTTCAGAGAGCTGCTCAGCCTGGTTTTCTGCACGGCCAAGGCTTGTTACAAGCCGCTCCAGCAGCGCCAGGCACCAGAAGACGGTCAAGAGCTGACAGAGCAAGAGAAGGCTGATGGGGAGCAGCTGCTGCGGCTGTGTGTGGTGGGGAGGGTCTCTCGCAACCAGCAGGTCCCTGAGCAGGGTGTGAACAATCAGGTCCAGGACAGTGAGACACAGGAACCCGACAACCATCAAATCCAGGAAGGTGACACACCAGAGCAGGACCAGGACACCCACCAAACCCAGGAGGGTGAGACACCAGAGCAGGACCAGGGTACCCATAGGGATGACGAGACTGAAGCAGCAGAAGGGGATCCAGAAAGAGGTGAGATTCTGGACATCACAACCCCAGAGCAGGATAGAAATAAGGCTGAAGAGTCCGAGACACCAAAACAGGATCAAAAAACCCACCAGGCCCAAGAAAATAAGGCACCAGGATGGAGTTCAAACTACCCTCAGAGCCCAGAGATGGAGTCAGTAGAGCAGGGCCTGAATTGTCCCTCTGAGATAGGAGGAAGAAACCTAGACAAGACCCAGGTCTGCAAAGCCTCTTGGCAGGACCCGAAGCCCAGCAAGCCCCAGAACCTGCTGCCCCCACAGAGGGGTCCAAGTCCTCGTTGGGATCCCAAGCCCCAGGGAACGTGCCGTGACCCAGCTTCCCATCAGCTCCCTGAAACCAAGGTGCTGGAGCAGGAGCTTCGCAGGGCAGAGGCTCCATCTTGTCCAGTGCAGCGACAAGATGCTCATGGCCGAAGACCACCCGCTCTAGAGCAACAGCTCCAGCAGTGCCTGTATCAGTGGCCACCACAACAGTAGAGGCTGAAAAGAGCTCCTGTCTAAGTGATGCTGTTGCCCCCTGTGAGGAGGTACCTTTTGCCCAGTCCCACTCTGGTTTTTTGCGTTTCTGTTTTTCTTATCTTGTCCAATTCCTTCTTATCTGTCCAGTATCTTCTTCTCCTGTCCAATTCCTTATTAACCTCTGGGCTTCACACCCCTGGTTTGTCCTGAGTGATGCATGACTAGAAACCTCTCTTGCTCTGCAGGAGGCCACCTCTGTCTGTGTAAGCAAAGCAATAAAATAAAAAAGACAAAAATCAGTGTCCCAGCGTCTTCCTGCGAACGGGTGCCCTCACCTTGGCTCTGAGCAGCCAGCCAGGCTGACATGAAGTAGTGAAGAGGACCTGAGTGTCCATCCCTTGACCTCCAGTCACAGTTGCTCCAGGGCATAGCTGGAGGGGTGGCTGCAGAGAGGCAGGTGCATCTCGGGGGTAGACGGTCCAAAGGAGCTGCTGCTTGCCCACCTTGGCAATTTAGCTGAGGGGAACGGGTCGCTCCCCACAAGCAGGGATGTGACATCCCTGCCAGGGATGTCCTCGGAGCAGGTGGAAGTCTGGGTTAGCACAACAGCACGGCCGACCTGAACAGATTCCTCACAGCTTCCATCTGCTCCGGGCGCCTTTCATGTCTGCTGTGAAAAGAACAAACAGCTGCTCAGCGCTGAATGGGAGGGATTTGTCCTATTTAACCTCACTTATTAATAAATCTCCCAAGCAAGGGGAATGTGGAGCATGCTACGAAGTTCAAAAATCCCTATTAGCCGTGGAGGTCTCCAAAGGAAGGAGCAGAGATGTATTAAATGCAGGGAAAATGATTATTTGGGTACATCCAGTCCCAGCAACAACTGGGAGGCTGGAGATAAAAAGCTGCCACGGCAAATCCTGCAGAAATGGAGCCAAATCTCAAACTGGGGTTCAGTTCAGGGTCCCAGGTCTTCATGTGCCCATAGGAATGTGGAGAACTCTGAGGGCACAAGCAGCCTGGTGAAGTCAGAGGGGTTCATTAGGGGGTTCAGACGTGCTGGACCACCAGGCAGCCCCAGGCCTCAGCATCCCGCAGGGAGGGGGATGCTCAGCCTGTTTTTCATCCTGTCATCTGTCATCGGTGACCTATCAGCGAAATCAGCCCATGATAAATGCACCCGCACCTCCTGCTCTGTGGCCGGTGACAAGTAGCACGCAGAGACCTCACTGGAAAATACAACGTCATTCCGCCGGGACACCCCAGAATTTCACAATTTGCTAAGTGCTGAATCAGAAAAAACAGCATTTCAAAACTATCCCCAGAACGTTGATAGAATGGTTGAGGTGGGAAGGGACCTTTAAAGGTCATCTCACCCAACCTCCCTGCAGGGAGCAACGATATCTGCAACTAGAGCAGGTTGCTCAGAGCCCCGGCCAACATACGTCACGAAAATTATTTGGTTTCCAAGTCAAAATTCAGTGTCTTACACACCAAGTACACCAGTCAGTTCCATTATGGATCAAAAATATTAGCAAAAAAAAGTTGCCGACCTACGTCACGATAGCCATGGATGCGCAACGGGAGGGCCAGGACTTAACATTTCATCTCTGATCTGTCAAAACCTCATTCTGAGACATTCCTCAAAACATTTCGTTTTCCAGAGCACTCCATTTTCCTTGTCAAACTGGTCTCAGGTAGAGGTTTGTCCAGTAGCTCTTGGCTTCTTATCAGCCCTGGCTTAGGGTCTAAAATCACCAGACCAAATCATTCCCCCATAGTCTAGTTCTCCATCAGCTACCACCTTTCTCAGCATCAATAAAAACCCGACCTCCCAGTTCAGGCAGGCCCTGAAACCTGTTGGGGACATGGTCATTATATGCTCTAGTCTCCAAAATACTACTTTTGCCATCAGGAGCATCATGTTTTTAAGTTAAAAGGGTGGGTTTTTTTGGTGGGTGGGTCATTTTAAGGAGAACATGAAAATTACCCATGGACACAAATCCTTGTCTAAGAGTCCTGCGAACCTGGGAGGTGTTGGAAGACAAAAGGTCTTTCACAGACCACACAAGGAGCCCAGTTCTTCTAAGATTAAACACAACAGAAGTTTGGTCACCCCGTATCAACAGTGACAGGAATGGGTACGGAATTGGGTAAGAAACAGCATGGAGTCCATGTTATTGGACTAGATGACCTTTGGAGGTCCCTTCCAAGCTGGGGCATTCTATGATTCCATAATTTGATTGGGTAATAGCTTTTAAAAACACACCCAAAGCCCATCTTACAGGAAGACAAAGCCCTTGGAGAATAAGAGGTTTCAGAGCTGCCAAGAACGTGTTTTGAAACTCATCGCTTTGTCCTGGGAAGGGGAGCAAAGAGCAGACAGAACGCAATATTACCTTCTCATCCATCCATCCATCCATCCATCCATACATCCCCGAATTGACCGCCCCGTGCTGCCCCAACCTCAGCGGGAAGTGTGGGGGGGATTACTGACTGTTACAGGACACCAAGCCGCACTCTAATACTCTAATTTTAATAATAACTCCAATCTACCATAAAATTACAGTTTCCCAAGGGTATTATTATCCCACAGGTGGGGTATAATTTGCACAAGTGTAATTTAATCCGGAAAAAAAAGCTGAAAAATGAAGCACAGTTAATAACGATCCTTCGTACGCACTGGTATGAGTATCCCCGAGGTGTTACCAGCACTAATTAATTAGGCTCCTACACCCAGGATGATCTTACCTTAGAGACGGGCCAGATGAGCCACTCACCCAAGGCTGCGTGACAAGTTCATGCTCTGAAGGCTCTCCGCAATGTCTCCGTCACGCTCGTCAAGGCACCGTCCTACCTCCAAAACCAAAGGCAGGGACCCGGGTGGCACGGCTGGTGTCTTCCTTATTCGCTCTGTGTACTGGGAGAGTTCAGGGTTAATAAAGGAATCAGTTGGTCTCTAATTAATTTACTGTTAAAATATTAATAAAAAAAAAAAAAAAGAGAGAAGATTCCAGAGGTAATTACAGCAAAAGCTGCCTTAGGCCACCAGATGAAGACTCAACATGAATCGACCTCTCAGTAGAGAGGTTTCTGCTTTCATTTTTAATTAAAGATCAAGCAAAATTGAAATGAAAGTCATTCGGGGAGGACAGTTAATAGGAAAACTGCTTTATAACGACTTTTCTCAATGAAAAGTTGCTGCTCATTGAGCAGATATTTTCTTGTACAAAAGTTCATTTTGCAGATTTCACCATTTAAAAATGTTCTGTTTGTGGTTCATTTGGTTTGTTTGGGTTTTTTCCCCCCTCGATAAAAACCTAGATAATTTAACAAGAAGGCTCCTTAATGAGAAGTTGCCAGAAATAAAACCCTCTACGAGGACACCAGATAAGCCAAGATCTGGAGGGTTTGGGGGTTTCACTGCTGGGCACCTGCATTTCACCATTTACCTCTCCTTCTGTCCCTCCCATGAACACATTGTCCACTTTATAGCTACTCCAGATTTTTTCAAATCCAAAATACAACCAGCCCGAGAAATAACTTTACAGTCTGGGATGAGGTGGAACCAGCCAGTGCCTGAATTGCCACATGGCAACAGCTATTTCTGGGTTAAAATGATAGGGAAGGGGATGATAAGTTAAATAACCCGTTTGAGGACATGAAGGTGCAGCTGGGCTTGGCCAAAGATGAATCAGGACAACGTCCACAAAAGGGTGTCTCCTCTCTACGGCTCCGTCAAGGGACCCTATAAAAGCTCTCAGGTCCTCCGATCACTCCGCACGGCTTCCCAGGAACCCCGCTGGATCCCATCAGTGACTTTGGGTAAGTCGCTCTTGAAAGGCACATTTTGCTTGGGCGAGGACTCGGGACTTCCGCGAGGACTCACATTGGGTGGCGGTGGCATTCCTACCGCGGGATCTTCTGCGAGCCTTCCGCTTTTCTATCCAGTGAAGTGGTTGGTTTGCGTTATTCCTGTTTCTGTGCGCAGAGGCAGCTTTTCTCGAAGGGAAAACAAGAGGGAGACAGGTTTTGTGTCTTTCTTTGGTCTGGAGCTCCCAGCCAGAACGAACAGGTTGGGGAAATGTTGTTTTCTACAGAAACGGCAAAGCCCAGGACTTGGTGGGCAGGGGTGCGTGTGCGTGTTCATGTGCACGTTGAGGAGGCAGCAAGGCAGACGTGGCACAGCTTCTCCAGCTGCACACCGAGATGTCGGCGCTGATACCAGGCTTGGGAATCCTACAAGGAGGAAGGAAGGGAGGAAGGAGGTGGCTTTTGAGGTTTCCAGGTGCAAAGCTCCAAGAGGAGCACTGCTTTCTGCCAAGCAGATCTCAGGAAAATCAAATAAGTAGCTCTGACCGAGGTGATCTGAGTTCTCCTCTGGGCAAAATCTACTTGCCTTGTGAGATCTCACCTGGAGTGCTGTGTTCAGTGTAAGAAAAAGACATGGACCTGCTCAAGAGGGTCCAGAGAAGGCAACAGAAATGATCATGAGGCTGGAACCCCTCTGCTGTGAGGACAGGCTAAACAGAGTTGGGGTTGTTCAGCATGGAGAAGAGTGCTCTGGGAGCACTTTAAAGTGGGCCTACAGGAAAGATGGTGAAGGTCTTTTCATTGGGAGTGTAGTGATAGGACAAGGGGTAATGGTTTTAAACTGAAAGAAGGTAAATTTAGATTAGGTATTAGGAAGAAGTCCTTCACTCTGAGGGTGGTGAGACACTGGAACAGGGTGCCCAGAGAAGCTGCAGGTGCCCCATCCCCTGAAATGTTCAAGACCAGGTTGGAGGGGGCTTTGAGCAATATTGTCTAGTGGGAGGTATCCCTGCCCATGGCAGGGGGGTTGGAACGAGACAATCTTGAAGGTCCTTCCCAACCCAAACCATTCTGTGATTCTATGACTTAATGAACTGATACTGCAAAAAAAGCTTCATCCATTGCTTTATGGTGATCCTGGCCACAGGAGCATCAGCCACGGGGCTGGTTTTAACCCCCTGTGAGCACTCAACCTGTCTCTGATCCAGGGGGATCTTGTCTTGGGGCTGTGTTAGACATCCCCTAACTTGCCACACAGAAGCTGGTGTATCTCAGTGCCAGGCAGAGGTAGCAATGTGGTGACTCCTGGAAACTTAAGTACCTGATATAGCCCCATGGGGATGGGTTCTTGGGGTATCTCGTGAGTCACCATCCCCAGTTGCCTCCCTGTGATCCAGAAGTGTAGGCATCCTGCCATCCCCTATCAAACGTCATTCAAATACGTCAGTAGACAGGGTAGAAGCCACTCCTTATCCCACTAAAACCCCTAAGCATTTGAATTTCATCCCAGCACTCCGGTGAGACATGAACTCACCGTGGCACTGAGCACTCAGCCCAACCCCAGCCTTTCTCCCTCCTCTTTAGACAAGCAAACCTCCCATCCCTCGGTCTTCTCCTTTTCTTGCAGGCTTGCTTGAATCTGCAGGAAGATGTCTTGCTTCTTGGACAGCGTCTCCACCATCATCAGCGTCTTTCACAACCACGCAAAGGAAGATGGAGACGGCTCCAGCCTCAGCCGGAGGAAGATGAAAGAGTTCCTTGAGAGGGAGTTTGCAGATGTCATAGCTGTGAGTGCTGCTGCATGGGGTGGGGGGGCTTGAGACCAGCACTGGAGCGCAGGGACTGCAAGATCTCCTTCTGGAGAAGGGATGATGATCTATCAGAGTGGGTCAGGGAGGCTTTGACCAAAGGGGAGCAGCACTGTTCCTGCTTCGACAGCTCTTCCAGCCCATTTTGCCACAAGGTAATGGGCAAAAGCTGGAGAGCGAACTGTGGAGTTTTCTCTCAACGGGAGGAAGGAAATGCAGCCAGTGGAGGGATAAAGTGTAGCCCAGAGAGAAGCCACAGCCAGGGGACAGACAGGACAACAGAGAACAAAGGCATGGAGTTGTTGCTGAGCTGCAAAAGCAAAGGTGTGAGAGATGGAAGGAGCAAAGATTGTGATTGATGAGGCTCTGAGCAACCTGATCTGGTTGAGGATGTCCCTGCTCACTGCAGGGGTGTTGGACCAGATAATGCTTGAAGGTCCCTTGCAACCCATGGCATTCTAAGATTCAACTGTCCCTGTCTTTCCATCTCCCTGCAATTAGTAGGAAGGCTAAACTGCTTTTCTTCTTTCCTTGTGCGTCTTTTCCCTGCAGAGGCCACACGACCCTCAGACGATTGACAAGATTCTGCAGTTTCTGGAGTGGGACAGTGATGGGAAAATAGATTTTAATGAGTTCCTGCTTTTGGTGTTCAGAGTGGCTAAGGCCTGCTACTGGTACCTGCCGACGGAACCCTACCTCCTGCAAAAGACAAAGCTGACAACCAGTGGCAAGTCACTCCGAGAGCCTGAAATTAAGAACAGGGGGAGTCGTCGGCAGCTCCAGGAGGAGGATGAACAACAAACCTGCGAGAGGAATCGTCGTCCGCGGTGCGAGCCTGAGCTGCGACGAGACACCAGAGTCGAAGAGCTCGAAACACGAGAGGAAACGAGGAGCCAACACCAGCAACGTAACACACGAAGCAGGAACGACGGCAAACGAAGCAGTGAGCCGGGGGAGCCGATCCCCCAGGAACATGAAGAACGAAGCCAAGAGCCATGCGACCAATGGAACAACCAGAGAAGACATCGGCCGCTCGATCCAGCCAGACGGGACGTCCAACTCTGCAGGCGCAGCAGCATGCGAGCAGAGGAGTCCAGGCAGCAGACAGAGGAGAGGCTACATCAAGAGAGGCCTCGGCCAGAACAACTGTCAGACACGAGGAGTCGCAGCCAGACCTGTGAACCTCAACCGCTGCCAAACCGGTGGAGTGGCCGTCAGCCACAGGAACCAGCCAGACCAGCGTACGATCAAAAAACCCAGCGGCCGCAAGAGGCAGATAGAGGAAGGCACAGCCAGCCACGGAAACCTGAATTACTCATAGAAGAGAAAAGCCGTGACCACCTACAGGAACGGGAACAAAAAGCACCTGTATGCAACAGCCGCCAGCCGTGTGAGGCTGAACGGCTGGACAGGAGACACCCACATCAGTCATACCTACAGGAACCGCTAGGAATTGACCTCAGGTGCTACGAGACCTGTGAGCCAGAACGAGGTGGCTACGAACAAAGGAAGAGGCAGGAACAGGAGACTGAATATCTAGAAAGTGAGAGAGAAATTCATGAGGATATGGACTGGGATGAACAGGATGAGGTAAGAAGGAAAGAGCCCGTGCGGGACAGGAGGATCGATAGACAGTGGGAAATGGACCAGGAGCTCTACAAGCGACGCAGCCGCCAGACAAGACAACAGGAAGAGAGAGATGTCACCACCAGACAGAGAGAGACACGAGAGCGTGAAGGCGACAGAAGGAGGCAACGCGACTCTGTGACGTATGAAAGGACACGAGACACTGAAATAGCAGCAGCAGAAGCTGATGTCAAGATCCGCCGTGTATCCCGGGAACAGGAGCCACGGGAGGATGTGGTCAGGGGAGTCTGTCCCCGTGAGTGTGAAGAGCCAGAGGATGGGAGGAGGATTTGCCGGGAATGTGAGAGGGAAGAGCCCGTGCGGGGGAGGAGGACTGAGTGCCAACAGGAGCTGGATCTGGAGCTCTATGAACAACGCAGCTGCCAGACACGTGAAGGGGAAGAGAGATGTGCCACCACCAGACAGAGAGAGAGACGTGAGAGGAGCAGACTTCAGATAATCGAAGAAGAACATGAGAGAGATATCCTCCAGTGCCGCCAGGCTAGTGAGTTACCTTCTGAGCTGCCTGACACTACTCCCTGCAAGGCCTCAGAAGACCAAGAACGGTTTTTACATGAGGAAGAAGCGTGTGAAGCAAACAGGTGCCAGATACGTGAGAATAAAGGATGCAGGCAGGAGAGGAGCCTCTACCAAACTGTGGATGTGGATAACGGGGACCTCTGCCCCCCAGGAGAGGAGCCGTTGGTCACCGACATGAGGGTCCGTTACGTCCCTGCTGAGCCTGATGTACAGCCAGAGTTGCAGGTCCTCCATCCATCCTGCGACCCTCAGACCATCGCGTACTTGGTCCACGTGATTCAGAGTGGGAATGATCCTGAAGCTACCACCTATGAGATTGTCTGCTGCCAGCCCCACGACCTGAGCCAGCCTGTCTATGTGAAGAAGTGCTACACATCACCTCAGCCACCTGCAGGTCCCTGTGACAGGAGGAACCATCCAGAACCACGACCCCAAAGGGATGAGCGGGAATCAGGGGAACCCGAACCGCTGCGACAAGGGGGGACCCCAGCTTCTCGCTCCCAGGAAAACAGAAGGGATCTCGAGAAGCCACAGGAGAGGTCTGAAACAGGGGTGAAGGAAGGAGCTCCCCAGGCTTCTGCCACTGAGCTGGATGGCATTAAGGGTGTCCCTTGCCGGGCAAAGCCCAGGGAAGACAGGAGGGACAGCCAGCTCCCCAAGATCCCTGATGTAGGAGAGAAGAAGCATCAACCCCAGGGAGAGGGATCAAAAGCTGCCAGGGATCGGATCCCACAGGACCGAGAATCCAGCTGCCAGGTGAGGGAGTGTGAGGACAGGGAGGCCAAGAGCTGCCCACCTCTGCCCCAGGCTCCAGAGCCACAGGAAGCCTTCGAGTCTGCCCAGCAAGCTGATGAGGAGAGCTGTCTGCCACCTCCCCAGAGAGATGAAGGCAACCAGTGCCGTGAGGATGCAGAACTTCCCCCACCGGAGAAGAGCCGCCAGATACGGCAAGAGGAGAACAGCAAGAGGAGCTCGCGGCAAGCGAGCGATGCCCAACCTCAACGGGAGGAGGAGCCACATCTTGGCACCAAGCAGAGACAGGGTCCCCCTGGCCCTCTGCTCTCCCAGGAGGCACCGAGCAGACCTGCTGGGGCTGAAGCCAACTCTTCTTAAGGGGAAGTCCTCTCCCTGAGGCTGGTGGAGCTTCTCCAAGTCTCTTAGAGGATTGTTTCTACTCTCTGCTTTCAGCTTCAGATGTTGCCGTGTGCTGGCACAGAAGCCTCTGACACTAAAGGGTTAACAGGGTGCTCTGAGAGGGTGTCGAAGAGGTTTGGGGGTTTTCCACATATCAAATCCTCAGGGGTCAGGCAGGGGGAGAGTTAGCCCAGGAACTGCAGCTCCTGCCTTCCCACCTCGTGTCTCTCCACCCTCTCGCAGTATTTACTCACCTTCCACCTCTAACTGGATTCCTTGGGTCTCTCTGTCCTTGATGTCCCTGTCATTTCTTCTACCCTGTGACGTGACCACCCTGCACCACACTCAGCCCAACGCTGCCTCTCCTGTGAGCTCCTCCTGTGCAAGGGAAGAAAAAACAACACTGAAAATCCCAGCAGCTTGATCACACTCATTCTGGGGGCTGAAAAACCTCAAGGCTGGGAAAAAAAAAACAACATCCACATTTGTAGGTGTTTCACTTCCACCTTTCTGCTCTCCTCAGGGCTGAGCAGAATCCCAGCTCCAGCCTCACTGAGGCTTCGAAGGAGCCGAGTTGTGCTGTGGTTACTGCAGGGGAATGGTGGTTGGGGGGTGTCTCTTTTCTTCTTCACACTCATGTATTGCATGAAAAATCCGAATAAATAGCTGAAGACCGCACTGACTGCTGCCATCCTTCCTCCTTCCATCTCATTCCTACAAGGGCCTCAGCCTGGTGGGAGGGTGGCCTGGTTCAGATCACATGTTCCTCCTAAGCCCAGGCCCTTAATCCAGACAAGGGCTGCTGAAAATCCCACCAAATCCCGCTCCCCCTATTCCACATCTAGGAGACCACATACCTCTAAAAAAATAGCTACTGATCTGCCTGATTTCTGGGCCCCCACAGCAGCCTGCACATGCTGTGGCCCGAGATCCACGCAGGGACACATGGACATGCCCGTGCCCTCCGGCTTTTTTTGCAGCAGACGTGCGTTAAGGGAAGAACCAACAGACCAAAGCCATCCAGATGAACGTTTTCCTGGCCACGTGCATCCATCTGCCTTTTCCCCTGGGCTGCCCTGTACCTGGGACCACTCCTGGATCCTTGGGCAGGGGAGAAGCAGCGGCACGGCACAGAAAACGCCCCGGATTCCACGCGCAGTGCAGAAGGCTGGAGGTGGAGATATCCAGCAAATCCAATTTCATTCACTTTTCTTTCCCTTGAGCAAGAAAGAACCAGTTTGCTCAGCAGCAGATGGGGCAGCAACATTGCAGAGAGAGAGGAGAGGACAACCCCAACACCATCTGTGACTTGCTCTTAAGCGGAACCAGAGCTCACCACTGGCTGGTCACCAGGCTGGCCAGGAGGAACAAGAGCATCTCAGACCCACAACATCCTCATGGGACAGCACCCAGAGCTTCTCGCTCACCAAGCCACAGCCACCACCCCGTGATGCTTTGAACCTGGTACCAGAGGGACTTGGAAGGGTCTGTCCCAGCTGGTGGGGCAGATGCACGGGGCGATGCTCTCAGCAGTGTCCCCACCACACGTCTCGGTGACAAACATATGTCAGAGCAGATGGTCTGTCTGCAAACGCCGGGGCTGGGAACACACACACAGAGCAGCACGGCACAGAAACCCCCTCCCAAATCCCCCGCTGCAGCCAGGACAGGGTCTGGCCACCACCCCTTCTGGGATCTGCTCTTGGGGGAAATAACCCTCACACACACACACACACACACACACACACACACACCCCGTTGAGCTCACCTGATTTTGTTAAGGGAGCACAAAGAGGAGCTTGCGAAAGCGCAAAAGGCAAGAAGAACCGCGGGTTTCCTGCCCTCAGCTCCCAGGTTTGGAAAAGCCTTTTGGTTTACATAGACTGGCCTGTTCCCAGTTTGGGAAGGGTTGGATGGGGGAAGGAAGCACTGTTTTTTCCCCAGCATATGTGGGAAACAAGGAGCGCTTAGGGGCAAGAGACGGTTGCCCCCCGAATTTACAGCTTCCCCTTCCCCTGCTCCGTGCCGAGTTGGTCTCCAACGGGATTTCTCAGAGCCCCTTCCCCGGAAGCTGTCCCAGTTCCCACCCACTTCGGGCACAGCTCCCACCTCCCCAACCTCTCCCCTCCGAAGCTTTCGGGGTCAAGGCGGCAGCTCCCGGAGCCGGGAGTCCCCGGGAAATCCGACAGAGGCTCGGAGCTGGTGAGGTAACCCCGGGATGGCTGCACAGGCTGGTGAACATCATGTGGGGGGGGGAGCAGCTTCCCTGGCTCCAGATGGATGAGGAGCTGCCGGAATCCCAGCCCCACACGCTTCTTCCCCAGCGGCACAAGCCCCACAGCCTCCCAGCATCCCTCCTCTGAGCTACTGGGGCGCAGCGCTCGCCTTGCCGGCTGCCTCTTGGGTGCCTCCTCCGCCTCCACCTCGCCCTGTTTTCAGCCCTCCAGGGTTTCCTGCAGCACGAGGGTGCCCAGTCCTGGTGAGGAGCTCGGGCCAGCACCTCCGGGGACAAATCCCGACTCCCCTCTGCCCGATCTTGCTTTTGCCGGACTCATCAGAAAAGCCAAGGTGGGGGTGGAGCGTCCAAATCTCAGCCTAGCAAGAGAAAATGCTGAAGGTGCTGCAGGGAGGGGGGGCTCAGCCCTGACCCTGGGGAATCAGAATGGTTTTAGTTGGAAGAGACCTTGGAGCTCCTGGAGTCCAAGCTTTGCCAGGGCACC